>KZ651128.1:349231-371875 GCA_001010745.2 Gerris buenoi
TCGCAATAGGTTTTCTGTTTTTGGGCAAAAAAGTTTAACTTATATACCAAATTTCAAGTCAATAGCGTCAGTAGGTTGGGAGATATAATCCAAGTTGCGACGGACGGACGGACACACTACCAAAAGCATAAGGGTTTCTAGGACGACCTCGAAACCCTAAAAAGTGTTTATAAGGACTACATTTTAAAAAGTTATAACCAAAATCGTCACAACTGTTTTCCAAAAATAATTTTTGCCACGTTTTCTTTTCATATTTTTATGGGGTAGTGCCCTCCAAATTAGTTGGAATTTAATTTTCCGATTACACCTTGGACTAAGATTTTTCTGAATATGCTAAAATTAATTTTCTGCCAAATATTATCTAAATTAGTCTAGTAGTTTAGGATCAATGCGTCTGCATAGTTGATAGTCAATTTACTAATATTGTTACATATTTGTTTTATTTAGAGAGTTGATTTATCGATGTTAGTTGTATTGTTAAGTTGTTAATTTGTAGTCTGTTTGTCGAGTGTCTGGGGATAAACCGTCTATTGTGTTGATATTAGTGTTATGGAGGTCTGTCTGTGATTGAATTTCATTAGGATGTTGCGGGATTGGTAGTGGTCAGAGGGTTTTAGTGGTTATTTGTCAATGAGAGTGATGTATAGGTGCGTGGAAACGTCCATTCTAAAGTGGCACCGGGTGGTCTTGCAAAGTCCTTTTCGTTGCTATGGGGATTTACCGTGTCCCTCCAACATGTCCAAGTTGGAGAAGGGCTGCTCCCTTCTAAACGACGGTAATCCGTGTTAAATCCTTCCCCATCCAAGGGCTTTGTGTTTCCCTTCATACGATAGAGACGAGTGAGCCGCGGTTGACCGCCTGGCATCCCTGCGATACACCTTAGCCATCTGAAATCACCCTCGAATAATATGTGGCCTGTCTGAATTGCTGCAATTAGAATAATTGGTAAAACGATATTGCGGCCAGCTTTTAACCTGATTAAACCAACCTTTACCTTATACATTCTGTTCTTAAGTTTATCTACGTGTTTGATTTGAAGTGTGATAATGTTTTTAGTTAAAACAGTCAATTATTGTGTCTATAATACGTCAACAGATTCGTCACGAAATGATACGTTGAAGCTCTCATACTCGTAACATATAATACGAAAAAGCGGATATTAAACTTAGAAATAGCTCTAATTCCCAGGCTAACCGTCAACTAAAACCTTCAATTATTTTCACAAAAAATTGTTAAATACGTAATAAAAACATATGGCAAATTTCGTCTAGTTGTCATATTTCGCTTCTTTACATAACATTAAAATTGCGTGCAAAGATAAAATAATACTATAGGAGACTATTAATTAAAACAACTATAAAACAGCTGCTTCATTCCACACAGACATATTGACTTCTGTAATTAGTCGCTTGTCTTTTGCTGTTTGAACAACTGTTACTAACATTGAGAAAGTAAAATTAACGAAATAATTTATCACATGTACTACTTTATGCGGAACAAAAATTGCTAGCTAAAATACAATTATTTTAAACAGCTATACTATTATTTTATTAACTGTCTACAATAAATATTATTTAACTAATTGTTTCTGAGTTTTATTTGTTTATTTTTATTTATTATTATTTTTAAAATAGTACTCGAAAAATATTATTAACGTTTAAAAGGGTATAATAAATAAGCAACAGTTTATTTATGTAAATGAGCTGTTGACTTATTTTAATTAATATTGGTTTTACATAGCTAAAAAAAAAAATAAAAATAAAAATAAAAAAGCATCATCAGATCAATATTGTTTATTAATTCAATATTGATCCAGTTGACTTCTTATATTGAAAGGACTTAAAATGAAGTAAATTATTCCTTGTTCTTTTTTAAAAGTATTGTATAATTTCCTAGAAAATTATTGTTTTTAAGACAAACTTAGTATCGAAAAAATATAAAGCAAAAACATTTTGCTTCTGAGCTTACCATATAAAGGTGAAGGAACTAACCATTTTGTTCCTTCTGAAGAACGAAAATATTTTACATTTTCTTTTTTCTTTTTGTTGTCCCCTATGGTTCAGTTATTAAGTTTATGCTTCGATGGGTGTCTTGAGGGGTAAAAAATAAAAAAACTGTTTTTAGTTTTTTATAAAATGGTTGATATTTCATCCCTTTTTTGGGACATTCTCAAAACCTGAAAATTTATTAATATTTAAATTAAATCTTTGTACATTTATGTAAATACTTAATTTTTTATTATATAAATTATAATTTTTAGTGAATATAAAATTTTAAATTTTGGTTTTTTTNAAAATGTTTAAGAAAAAATATGTGATATTTTATACACTATCATAGACAGGTCTTGATAATGCCCGTAATGGGTGAAATATAACCTACATTCAAATTAACTACTTGTTAATTTTACTCACCTTCAAAGATCCAGTAACATATTATCCAAAAGTAGCAAATGTGCAAACTAGGAAGAATTATCTTCAACGTAGTCATTCGATTTTTTATAAAAATTAGAGTAGTTTTTCGAAAATAACCCATAAACGATCTTATACATATAATTTCAACCTTCTTTGTACATTTACTATTGCTTAAAAATATATATTACCCCGAAGAATATTGAAACAGGTTCTCATAACCATAACTTTAAATTCCAGTTGTAAAAGTTCATTTATATAGAATTCTATATTGTTTAATCTATCCCTTTAAACTTTATATTCTTTTAAATTTGATTATTTTTCTTAGGAGAGACAAGGATCTATTTGTCACTCAAATTAGCCGACGTTTTTTCTTATAGAGATCCGTTAATTAATTATTATTGATCTCTTCAAACTATATCTTTGAATGAGACGGATACGTCTACATGTATAAAACTCAGTCCACAAAAAATAAAAAAAATATAAATATAAATATATAAACACACATATTTTGAAACAGGTTTTAAAAATTTGGTGACCAAGTTTCTTTTTTACAATTTTTTGCTTTGTTGTAGAAAAATGTTTGTTGGTGTAGGTGTAGAATAGGCTTTATACTCAACTAGACAAATAAACTTAATGCTATAATATTTCGGTTCGATTGAAAATATAAATTCGAGTTCTTGTGATGAAGATCACAGGTATTGCCGATAACTGAAAACAGGAAAGTTAATTAATCCTTAAACATAACATAATATGAAGTCGCTGTTTTAGCTTTGTACACGAAAAGTAAGTTCGACAAAATCTTTAGATCGAAATCGTTAGACTGGGCATACCTGTATTATAAAAGTTTGACGTTTACAGAAATGAGTTATTAATAAAGATAGTGCGTAAGGTGGTTAAATTAAAAGATGCGTTAGCGGGATAAGATGGCGGTACAGGGATCTGGTTAGACAAACCAGTGTTGTTTGCGTGTAAGCCCTGCGTGTTTTAATTAGGCTATACAAACTTACAACTTGTTGGTTCTTGAGCTGCTTGTTTTACCAAACAACCATTACTTCATAATCATGCAAATTAACTTAAAAATACTTTCGCTAACCCTAACATGCCTTCCATAAAAAGCTCAGCATATACTATATTTATAATATATGACGCTATTATTGTTTTTATACATCACTCATTTTAAATCATATTTGTCATGTTGCTTCTAAAATATTTATACATTTTCTCAGTAGTATAGAAAGAGAAAGAAGAAGTTTATTTGAGAGTTCAGTGGAATTAAAGGTTTAATAAATCCAAGAAAGTGTTTTTAAAAAGTTATATAAAACTTTTTTCATTAAGCATGCTGTGCCCTGGACCCGAGTACGTAGATCGTTAGATTATTGAAGACCACACAACTTGAATACTCTTTTGACGACCATTTAAACTTATTAGATTAAGTGGCCGCCTTTATATAACCTAAATAAATGAAGCTTATTACCCCCCAGAAACTTCTCTTGTTTGGGGTAGGTTATCAGACTAATATTTCATCGGAGTTTGAAAAGAAATCAATCAATATTGATAAAGAATTGATTATAGGAAGGAGAGAAGAGGTTTCTATTTGATGTAGTGGTAGGTCTGTCTGTATGTACAATGATGAGATAATAATGATGGACTGATAAGGGAAAGGGTTGTAGAGGCGCCGAGGAAACCATCCATCATTCTATTCTATATTATATTGAGCTGTCGCTTTGTTATATAGTATCGCCACTGCTCTACTACAAACACCACTAATCCTCTCAGTACTACTTCAGTATCTCTAATATGAAATACATCGGTCTTCGAAACAAAATAACTATTGATGCGGTGAATAAAGAACTCGCGTTAACATAATATCGTTGTATTTTCCCTTTATATCGCCCATAATTTGTTGTCAATAAGCTACTTGAAACATTTTTCAGGTGCTAATTTACATATTCTTAAAATAACTAAAAATCACTTTAAAATAATATGTAATGAAAGCAATATAATTTGAAGTATTAGCGCATGGTTTTTTAACATTTTTCTTCTTTTTTTTACCACGAATTTTTAAATTTAAAATTTATTGAAGTTATCTGTTAATTAATAGTAGGGATAGATTATTTATTACTAGTTTCGACAATTTTTTTATGTTTGTAAAAAAGCTATGTTAACTTTTACTTTGGATTCCACCATTAGAATTGGATACATGATATAACAGGCCTGATGATTTCCCTGAAGGGATGAAATATAGCCTATTGTATATGGAATAATTTTCGATTATTTTTTTCACCCCTACAAGAGCCAATACGAAAGAATATTAATAATTATAGGGGAATACTTCTTATAAAGAAAAAATATGCTAGGGGAAACTGGGGCAAGATGACGAACTTAAGATTCAAACATTTTTTCTGGACGAACTAAATGATTTTAAACCCTGAAATTCACACAAGGACTAATTGCAAGCATTTCCTCCAATATCAAATTTTTTAAAAGCAGTCATCCGCTCTTTTAGGATTAAGAACTATCATTTTTTAAAAACATGTCATTTTCGTCATCTTGTCCCACCCAAGGGGAAAGATGACGAAGTGGGATGGGCAAGATGACGAAAATGACAATTAATAATGGGTGGGCATCGTCGGGCCCCTGATGAGTCGAAAGCGACGAAACGATGCAGGAAATGGCGTAATGCCGAGCCAACATCTTAGTGACGTTTGTCTGGTGTTGGAACAGTTCCTATGTGTCACGCTTGCGTGGCACATCCCTTGGTGTCTCTCACTAACACTAATTGTATACCTTATTGCAGTGTGCATAATCACGGTATTACATTGTTGATGTGTTTTGCCAGCCAAGCAAGAATGGCGTGTGAGATCACGCTCGTCTCTAATAAGCCCTATTTATGATCTTCTTGATCCAGTATAGTATAGGTCCAGAGTTGGGTGGGCATCGTCGGGCCCCTGATGAGTCGAAAGCGATGAAACGATGCAGGACATGGCGTAATGCCGAGCCAACATCTTAGTGACGTTTGTCTGGTGTTGGAACAGTTCCTATGTGTCACGCTTGCGTGGCACATACCTTGGTGTCTCTCACTAACACTAATTATATAAATATACTAGTACTACGGTTCCAAAAATGCAATTCAATTCAAGGAGATTATGTAGAAAAATAAGTTAGGCATTTACTTTTCAAATTAAACCATTTTTAAAAATGTTTGACTTTTTTTTAAATATAAACCACGTTGAAAACACCTTTTTAAGATTACTTGTTATTATGATGGATGGATATTCAGGTGTAAATAAAAAAAAAAAAAAAATATTCCATTGTTTCTCGAAACGTTTCGACCCTTCTTAAAGCCATCCTCAGTCTTTATTTCTCAATTCATGAACTCGATTAATTAACGATTATTCTTAATCACAAGGTAATGCATTATGTAAAACTTAAACTATAATTTAAGATGTTATTATTCAAATTACTTACAATTNTATTGTCGTGTAATAATAGTAATAATATACTGTTTGCGTCTGTTTTGCAAGGTAAAAACATGGAAAATGTTTAAGGTTTTTGTTCTTTCCGTGAAGCTGGTTTTTATAAGGTTACCTTAGAGTGCTAGCCGGAGCGTGTTAGAGTGCGTAGAGTGTGTTAGAGTTGGATGAGAGAGTGTTAGAGTGCCCTTAGGGATGTACTGAGAGATGAGCAGGTGGTACCTTAGGGAGTACTATTAGAAGTTCAGGGTTTTTTTTTCTTTCACCCTTCAGTCCTTCAGGGTTGGGCACGGTACCCAACTAGGCACATATAAGAGGGTTTTGTAGGCACGAGACCTCGTGTTAGGCACAAGACCTCTAAATGGCTCGAGGCAGATTTTTTTGTCCTTGCTCTCCCTTCTTGTCAAGGGTGGCTTGTTTTTGAGGCTACTTTTTTTACTCATGTTGGTAAAATATCAACTTCCCCTCTGCTTTTATTTTTTTCTTTTCTGTCGACTTCCATTTGGCTGTACTTTGGTTCCGCACTTCAGCACGTCTTGACGCTACGTCAAGTTTTTATTATATTCCAAGTTTTTTTAAAAAAATATTCCATTGTTTCTCGAAACGTTTCGACCCTTCTTAAAGCCATCCTCAGTCTTTATTTCTCAATTCATGAACTCGATTAATTAACGATTATTCTTAATCACAAGGTAATGCATTATGTAAAACTTAAACTATAATTTAAGATGTTATTATTCAAATTACTTACAATTGGTGTAGCTTTTAGTTGTATTAAATATTTAAAAAAAAATCAAAATTTTTCTACATAAGAGAGCGTCAAATTTTCGTCACAATTTAAAATTTAAGGGTATTCATTACTTNCGTCTTGACGCTACGTCAAGTTTTTATTATATTCCAAGTTTTTTTTTTTTTTTTTTTTAAATATGTATAATAGGTTTGAGATAGAACTAAAGATTTTTCGCGTGACACTTTTTTTTTTAAATAATTCATTTTTTTATCCTTTCTTTATTCAATTAATAAATGCTATTTTTAAAACATTAATACAAAAATAAATTAATCTTCCTTGTTTTTAATAAGTAGCACGTGGCACTTTGATAATTCCATTAATAAAAAATGTAAATGAATTAAACTTGGAACTTAAGAAAAAAATAAAAATAAAGAATTCTAAAATTTAGTGTAATTATTAATTATTGAATTACATTATATTAGTAAGATTTGATACTTGGTGAAGTGTTACATTCAATAGTTGTTTTTATCTGTCTGTATTTGCTTGTTCTACTCAGTTCAATAAATGTTATTTTATTATAATTTTTGTTTCAGGTTGGTGACCTTTTCTAGAACTTTCATTAGACCAAGCTGGTAAAATTTATATTTATCCTATTATTCTATAGTTTTATGCAATCAAAAGAAGGGGGATCGATATTGCGGATTGTTTAGCGTATTAACAAAAATTATCTCCACCAACAGGAGGTGGATTGCGCGAGCCTTCCTCGAACACTGTTCGATTGTCGAACAAAACGGTTCGCGAACTGTCTTAAACCATTTGGTGTGACAATGTGTGTCTTTAGACAGACGCAGTGGGATCACAAATCATTGCTACAATAACACCATTTGTTCGACTGAATGAATTTTTTAAGATTATTTAAAATATCATATAAAATATAAATATTAAATGGTTTTATTGAAAAGTTATAATAGAATAAAAAAAACACAATTGTCTGTCAAGTGGAAGAGAAAAAAGGGTATGATAATTTATCGTGTTGGTAGGTAATAGGTGACAATGAGGCGAAGAAATATGGAGGGGTTAAATAGGGTGCATGAAACCATTAATATAGCACAGTGGTAAAAACTAAAAATACAAAAGAAAATAAACCTGTACAAAACAACAAACAAGTTTTTACTTTTGACAATTGTTATTGGTATCGTTGAAAAGAGGGGACTTTATTCACAAGCTAAGTACACTTTGTCACCCTTAAGTTGTAAAATATGAAAAGGACTGAAAATAAAGCAAATAGTAAGGGGTGCAAACATAGCTTATAATGCTTTAGTACAATATAGAACCGTTTAATAGCGCCACCTGGCCTGCTTGTAGTTAGTTACACTACTTCTTCGTTCAAATTTGTCTGCATGAAAAATATTGGATTCTTGGTTCGTATGGATTTTAATTTAATTTATTAATATTCAGGTTAAAGTTAGTTTATTGGGTTATTCTAGGTAATATTCTGTATTCTCCGGGAAATTTATTTATTTCAAGTCCAATGACGTAACGTACTCTAAAAATAATCATTAAACAGTCTACAAATTGTGTAAATCCTTTGACTTTCAGCAGATTCTTGTGAGCTAAATAGAGGCGTTAAATGTCAGAATAAATAAGTCTCTGATTAAGATTTTAATAATGAGTGAACTCCCTGAGAATAATCGCAGTGAGGCCCTATCCTCACACGAATTCAGGAATCTGTTGTGTGAATGGAACCTAATTGTCGCAAATCGTCGGGATGCACTTTATTTCAGATCCTTGGTTGTCTATGTATCGGTGCATTAATCAATTGATTAATAAGCTTCGGCTTCAGGCTAATTTAACTAAATCCAGGCATATAGTTTTCTCATTTATTTGTACTTTCTTCTCATGTACGTAGTAGGTATAATATCGTATGTTTAGAAGACATTTTAATAGCGCTAAAATGGGGACAAACATGGAAAAATGCAGAATGAAGACAATTTTATTTCTATAGCGATTTACTACATAGCTAACTCTTCTTAATAATATTAATTTTACGTTTGAAAATAAGTATTTGAAGATAAAATAAGTTGGTTCATACGAAATTCGTTTCGAAAGTTGGTCTCTTCCAAGCGTTTTCTAAGCATTTCATTTTAAAAGTTTTCTAAGATCATTTCCGCATGCTATGTTTGAAATGTATTATTTTTAACCTTAAAAGGATGCAACGAAAATTTTGACGTCAATTTCCATAATGTGCCTAAAAACTTCATCTTACTTGTTCAACTTATTTCTTATTCTTAAGTTAAAGGTCTGTGAGCCTCTAACTTAAGAACTTTGCTACTTATATTTTACCAAGATTTTATAACTTTGTTTAAATTCTGATATTGCTTCCGAGCTTACCGAGTGTAACGGAAGCCGTGTGATCGTTATAAGAAACGATTTTTTTATGTCTTCAAATTAAATAATTTCAAAATAGATCAGGAAACATTTTTGATCTCATTTTTATCTTCATTTTTATCTTTGATCTTATTTGTCAGTCGATCTCTCTATGCTGAGAATTTTGTAAATCACTCGTCTAATTTAAATGAAATTTGGACGGTAGGTCATAATTAGTCCATTGTTTATTCCATTTTAACATTTTGCATCCATTCCTTTATCTTTAACTTGTGCACAAACTTTTATTAGTAACACCTACATATTTAAAAAAAACAAAAAAAAACACTCGATTTTTAGGAAATTTAGATGGCTTGTCAAAAGTAGCTGGCAGATTAACCTAGGTCGGCTAATAGCTGGCTCTAAAATTGTTTTCCTTGGTCTGTATAACTGATTTGTATTTCAAGTTTTGTTCTCTTGTTAATTTTGTGCTAAATATACGTTTTGAAACACGCTACATTTGGTTTTTCAGTCATTTCATACGTCACGCACTTACAAAGTTTGTAAATAATAAAAAATAAGTGTAACTTCTGTGTTCTTGCAAAGTAGCGAAATATCTTTATCAGAATTATTGACATTATATCATATACTAATACAGGCCATTTGGACTATTAGGCTTACATTTACTGTACGTGACAGATTTCTTACCGATGTCTCAACTTCTGTTTGTATAAAATTTACTTTAGTATGAAAATGTCTTTTTGTTACTCTTCATCTTGATCAATTTACTCAAATCCTCAACACATCTTCACATTTTGACTAATAAAGGGGAATTCTATGTCAAAAAGCGGACGTGCAGCGGTGAGGGTTTTTTTATGTTTCATACACCTTTTGAGTTTAGTAATTGAACACGTGTGGTAGAGGTGTCGTATTGCACTCGGCAATTACCGAGGATAAAGTCTACGACGGAAAAGGAAGGGAGGCGGAGGTTTCATCAAAAAGGCGACCAAATGGCACGTGAAATTCTACAAATTAGTGCTTTACCGGAAATACAACAGCTGACTGTATGAAGGGGTGGATGAAAGCACCCTCGTCCCGCGTGCTTTGTACCATTTCTGGCACTTTACGAATATAAGAGAGAAGGGATTATGAAAGCAAAGCTTCACAATCCAACGATTAATTAAGTCCAATGTACTCTACAACTGAATATTTCCACTGATTTCAAATTCTCATTAATCCTCTTGATGCTTGAATCCAGATTAATAATTTATGTCCGGCGGAGGCAAGCTATCAAGCCATTTGCATCATTCTCTGATTCCTCCTGAGTGCACTTTCATTTAACAGCATTCCAATCATAATTATTGCTTTTACCAGTTACAGTAATAAGCTGAAATTATTTACTCTTCTATCTGTTAATGGATTCATTCATTCCTATTTAAAAAAACAATACAAAAAATAGTTTGATTCCTATCTCATTAGGTCGAGCGTTGCTACTTTTATTGTTTATATTTGTTTCTACGAACATGGATTATTAATATTGATAATAATAAATAACACTTACCTCATGAATTAAACATCTGACCTCTGTTGTATTAAAACCATATAAGGGTGTACTACAATTATTAATAAATCACTATACATTTAAACACACGTGAATTTCATAAGTTATAATTTAAAATAATAGAATCGGTGGAAGTGGGTTTGGTTGGGAATCGTTAATTCCCGGACCCCCCAACCATGCGGTCACTTGGTGCGATAAAAAATTGAGATTGTGAGATATGTTTACCGACCAAAACTTCTCACAGTTGTGTAGCGTTTGGTCTTCTAACTATTAAAGGACCCCAGAATAATAAAAAAATAATTAAAAAAAGGAGTGAAATAGTAGGAATGAACTAGTGATCATCTACCTACACCCACATAGAAATAAATGTATCAGATAATGGGACGATATTATTATGAGACTATGATGACGTCTACTGCAAAGTTGGTAAATAGAGGTTCACTGTGTCTCTCAATGCATCTTTTATTAAATACTGCAACGTCGAGCAGTTGCAGTATTTCTCTAAGGGTTATTCCTTTTAAACAAAATGCAAATCTGACCTTTTTCTTTTTTCCCTTGAGCTCCGCTGTTTACTTTTCCTTTCTACTTCTTCCCTTTTCTTCTTTAGACTATCCTCGGCTACGAGTTGAACTTGTTCAAACATTCAGCAGGTTTAACTTGAAAATTCGTCAAAAAAAGGAGAAGAAAACTCTTAAGCTTGGTTGAAAACATCTCGTTTTGAAGTTTTCCCTTGAGCTTGTATGAGATTCATGGAAAATCAGGTGTGTTTTACCCTGTTGTTGACTGCACTCGTTTCTTCTCAGACTATTCTGTGATCTAGTTGCTTCACCGCGACTATAGCTTGTTATTTCATCCCCTTCATCCCTACGCTTCACTCACTCACCCCTTTCTCTCCTTCTCTCGACTAACCTTCCCCATTTAGATTCAAAGGCAGCTAACTTTAAACATTTATGTTTACTTTTCTTTTCAAAACTTCCTCTTCCTTCTTTTTCCTCGAACTCCAAGGTTTTTACACACATCACTGTTATTTTTTTCTGGGTATACCTACATATATATTTTTATTCTTTTGCTATTTCTACCTCCTAATTCTACTCCACCCTTCTAATTCCGCTCTGAATTCTAAAAGAGGTTTTTTTCTATTTGTTCTCTAAAAATCAGATGAGTAAATAAATGTTTGTTTGTGCACATGTGGAAGAGAAAAAAATAGGCGTATAAGGTTGAAACTTATATGGGACCAACAATGGAATAACTATGGCCTACCAACCAAATTTCAATAAAATCGGACAATTAGTGTTTAAGATATGTTGGTTCGCAAAAATTGAGCGGCAGGCACGAAAACAATAATGTTCCCTGCTGTCTGAATCGGATTTCTGCCTTGGGATTGTTTAAATCGGAGACCAATAAATTTTTGGTTCTTTGAGACGATCACATAGCTTCCGTTACCTTATGTAAGCTCGGATGCAAAATAACATTTAAAATGTTCAATAATAGTTAAATGTACACAAAATCTAGAATCGACTAATAAATTGGAAACTTAGGACCAAAAATTATATGTACCTTGTACCTACTTACGTATAATAAAGTTAAGTTCCAGTTCTATGGGACTGGTCTTTTTCTGATTTACAATAATATTCTGTACTTAGATTTATTTTATTTAACAGTGATAGTATTGACAATTTGTAATCCAAATTAATAATATAGGGAGAGAAACAATGTTTTTATGATATACAATGTATTCAATTTTGAAAAATAAAAACTTAGAACAGACCATCAAAATTTACACAACTGTCGAAAAAAGATCCATTTTAACAAAAAACCTTCAATTTTTTTTTGGTTCCAACATAACATAAAAGGGAAGAGAACAGTTTATATGTATATATCTATATATATACATGGTGGCCGCTATCTGAGTACTTTCCTCTCGGCTACACTAAACAAATGGGTGTGCTTTGGACCACCACCGCGGGGGGGGGGGGGGGGGCTCTACCACCGACTTGGACCAGGGCAACCCAATCTCACCTCGCTATCTGCCGAAACCTTTAATACTTTCCGCTTTTAGAAACTTACTCGCTCGTTTCGCTAGTCTATTTTTTACATCTCTATATTTATATATGTATATTGAAGGATATAAGTTAAGGCTTTTCACTACAAGCTTTTACTTTATCTCCTGGTTCTTTTATTTTACCTTTTTTTTACTTTAAAATAAATAATATTAATGATACTATTTTAGTTACTAAAATTTTCATTATGATAGTAAGTATAAACATTCTGCAAATTGGTGCAGCTCATAATTTCCTCGCGTCCTACTTCGTATTTTTGAATGATTTTATGCTTTTGCAACCTATTATTGTTTTTCGAGCACAGATGGTTAAAATTAATCTTGGGATCTGCGGGCTACTTTTCATAAGATTTCTGGAAAACAAAATTATGAATCGATATCCTGACTAACAGAAGAATGTGATGTGAAATCGGATGAAAAAGATGGAGTGTTGACCATGTTAAAACAATACCTATCGGTGCCACTTTTAGTTTTATTTATTAAATTCATAAAAAGCGACTATAATTGACGAAATTAAGTTAATGGTACTTTATTTTAATCTAATTTCTTATGATCTAAAATCACAAGATTGCGAATTAAAGGTAATCTTCTGTCGAAACAGCGGTTGTTATAAGTAAACGAAAGTTGAACCATTATTTTTCTACCTTAAATAAAGTGCAGATGGTCTAAAGACGAAAATGTAGAATTTTCTGTAGGTACGCTTTGTGCATCCTAATCCGAGCTTTGAACCTGCCGCAGATGTTAACTGAAGCTTTCACCCATCTCACTCTAACCACTGAACCGGATGGAATAGCAAATTATCCGGACAGGAGTCTACACTGAGTGTTTCACCTTGTCTGTTCGTCCTTTCGATCCTCAGCTTAATTATTGAAAGGCTCCGTATTGATCATTGAAAACAAAACGCGTCACTCAAGTGGTTGTTAGTGAGGGTTGTCGGTTCTGCCGTGAATGTCCTTTAACTATGAAAGCATTTTGCTGTCAGATGGTTACCGAGCTTTAGCCAGTTGACAGCTGATGTTTTATCTATACCTCTGAGATGTCTGTTTTCCCATCTTTTAGATCAGTTTTATCTCAAATATTGATTGACCATTGCCCTAATTATACTCGTAAAATAAACCGCAACTAGTGAGATAACTAATTTTTTTATTGGTGTCAATTGCAATTTTTTTTTAGCTAGAATAATAGTTCAAAAACTTAAATTGAGTAATCATTTTATTATTTTTATTTTTATTTTATTTTGGCCAATCAACATAACAAGTATTATAGGACGGAGGGGTCAGCCACTTTACACTTATACTCAATGCCCACCAACAGTGGGACGCTTGAATCCTATAGATTGAAAGTAAATTTAAAGCAGCTCTGATAAGAATGTTGCCTGTGGTTAGTGTCTTTAGAATCTTATTGATGCAATCATCAATGTGAGCATATTCACATCTCTAGGATTCGAATTGTCAAATCAAAACGCTGAGAATAAAGTATCTATTAACTGTGATCGCGATAACTGATGTGCCGTTCCTCTTAACTGATTTTTTCAAGTTATCTGATTTGTTTTTCTCTTTTTCATAAAAGGTATTGAACTTTATGGATATACAATATACAAGAACCCATTTTTTACTGGTCTCATATTACTTTGCTTTTTAAGTTTCATCGCACACCTATTACCCCAATTTTGAACCACTTCCCGTCATTCAATCTTCTCCAAATTTTGCACATAGAAACAACTAAGGTGAAGAATACAGAAACCAAAATAATAATAATAAAAAAACAAAATGGCGTCATATTTATTTGCTTTTTAAGTTTCATCGCACACCTGCTACCCCAATTTTCAACCACTTCCCGTCATTCAATCTTCTCCAATTTTGAAACAACTAAGGTGAAGAATACAGAAACCAAAATAATAATAATCCAATTTTTAAATTTTTGGAGGTTTTATTACTACGGAAAGATTAAATTTTAAATAATCCAAATTACAATTATCAATAACTACGAGAGACATACAGAGAAAAATACACCCCGCACCGGGAATCGAACCACGGGACAGGTTAATCCGTACAGGTGCTCTTACCATCTGAGCTACACGGGAGAATTATTCTTTTCTGTCGTAACTGATACATATTCCCGAATCCAAGCTTTAAATCTTATCCCACAAATCTAGAGAGCCAAATATTCACGGCAACAGAACTAGACCGAGAATTAACGCTTATAATTGTAAAGTACTCAATTAGTACCTGTACCTAGTACATCTATTAGAAATTCAATTTTTAAATTTTTGGTAGTTTTATTACTACGGAAAGATTAAATTTTAAATAATCCAAATTACAATTATCAATAACTACGAGAGACATACAGAGAAAAATACACCCCCGCACCTTTTTAAGTTTCATCGCACACCTATTATCCCGATTTTTAACCACTTCCCGTCATTTAATCTTCTTCAAATTTTGCACGTAGAAACAACTAAGGTGAAGAATACAGAAACCAAAATAATAATAATAAAAAAACAAAATGGCGTAATATTTCATTGCTTTTTAAGTTTCATCGCACACCAATTACCCCAATTTTGAACCACTTCCGTCATTCAATCTTCCCCAAATTTTGCACGTAGAAACAACTACGGTAAAGAATACCTACCTTAAAAAAAATAAATTAAAAAAAAAAATACATAAGACCAGTTTTTAAAAATGGAATTTTTATATTAATTATTTTTTATTAATGTTTTATACTTCCATTTTCCTGTAATACTTTTATGTGATTATATTTTAAAATTTATCTTTTTTTAACCTTTCGTTTGTTTAATATGATTGATCGGTAGATGTGTCGGCATGCTGGTGGGGGTTCCCCAGGGTGTCGCAATTGCTCCATTGTTATTTCAGTTTTTTAGTTGTTATTTTTTTAGTATGTTTCTCCCATTGTTGTTGTTTTTTGTACAAATTATTTTTTATATAGATAGTGCTGCAGGTTTTGTTTATTGGTTGAGAGGAGGGTGGTATAAGTGAAATTGAGGCGGTAATTTTTAACCCTATCTCTCCCACATAGTGTGATTACCCCAGTGGATTGAAATATGACTCTGGATGGTGGGTTTAAACCGTTTACTGACACTTCAAAGCTTCCTTTAAACTCTTTATAATCATAACGTGAATCCGTTCTATTGTGTTTTAACCATCAATATTACCTTCTATCGTTTCCCCTTCACATTTTAAAGAGTTTAGTTCAATATTGAAAAATACATTGCGTTTAAATAGCTCTATTCAACTTGTTGATTTATTTTTAAATTGTTTTTTTTTTTATTGGACAATGTTGGTACTTAATGTAATTTTTAAAAGTTCTGCCCAAAACTGAGGACCCTTATATAATTTTCTTCGTTTGTCCATTTGCCTCTCTGTCTGTCTTTAACACACCTGTATTTCCAAAAGTACTCAACACAAATATTTGAAACTTAGCATTTATGTGTAAAAGTTAAGAAATATATAGGGTAAATAAAACTCAGGGTAAAATATTGGGAAGCCCTAAAATAATTGTCTGTCAAAACAAGGGGTTGAAATTTGTCATGTTGGATATTGAATTCATTCAAAATTGGTTTCCTCCTCTTCCAAGGGGAGGACATCAACTCTTTAAAATTTGCATTTCCCCTCTCTATATTTTTTTAACTAATAAATAAATAAAAAATTAATATAATAAAAATAAAATAAATAAATTAATTAAAGTTCATATCTTGGGTTAATAGTTTAATCTAGAGACTTCAAAATTGCTTAATTGTGTTTGACGATAATACTGTATTTAAAGCTGTTTGTTTAACGTCATTATTATAAACTTTTCAACAGCTATAGCTAGAAACTTTTGAACGGCCGCCATCTTAAAAACCGTTAAGTCGATTATACTGGTTAATTAACTCGTCTATTATATTATATTGCTTAGCTCTTTGTGTGTACTAAAAGCACACTTTCCAATTTCATTTATGCTCTGCATTATTAAAGGTTTCTTTTCTCTGTTAACTTTATGCATACCTCGTTGCTATGTATTTTTCATAATTTTGTGGTTAACACGAATTAAAGAAATTTTCTTTCCCCGTTATTATTATTTTTTCAAAGCAGCATTCGCCCTTTTCGGAGACTATCAGTCCTGGAGTCCTAGCGATAGTTAACTAATCAAAAATTTAAGATATTAACGAACCAGAGGTCAAACCATAATCAACAATGATTCACCAATTCAATATATTCTTGGATATACCAATATGGATCAAATTTGGGTCAATGGTTTTTTAATTTTATGTGGCCAAGTATTTAGAGGTAAATATAAAGATAAATTCATGATGCATTAAATATTATACGATAATAAATAAAACTGTAATGCTGTATTTGAAAATAAATGAAAATGATTTCGTGTTTGCTTATTTTGGTTAAATTATTAAATGTTGTGAGTTATTTTATGCGCTTATTTTAAATCAGTTCATAAAAAATCGTCGGAAAATTACTGTGGTAAATAGCTTCCTTACTTCTTATATAATCATCTTTTGCGTTTACAGCCCATTATTGTCTAATTAATTTAATCCCCCGCCCATTTTGCTCCTGAGCTTACCGAAAGGAACGAAAGCATTGAGATTCTTTGAAGATTCTAATATTTTTGTCTCTAACTTCAAAAAATAACCCGTTTCAGTAATCAGGGAACATTTTTACTCTGTGACTGTCTTCCGGTATGTTGTTCAATATTTTTGCTAACCACCATATCTTAAAAACTAGTTGTTTGATTTTTAGGAAATTTTGATATTAGGTTACAATTAGCCCAATTTTGGTCCCAAAATTAATTCCAACCTTTTGCGCTCGTAGGTTTCCCTAACACATAAGAGCAAACTTTTTTATTACACAAGACATAATTTTAATAGCACTCTTCCGTTATTTAAGAAATTTCGATGGTTTGTCGAATGGGCCGCACTAATTAGCAGATTTTTTCAAAAAAATAAAAAATAAATAAATAAATAAAAAATAAAAAATCAGAATTATCACAATGCTTTTTCTACCTTTAGTTAGCTGGAAATGTCGGGGTAAAAGCGTGGGTATCATGTTTCATGCAAGTTAGGAAAATATAAATCGGCTTTATTACTATTTGTTCGTAAGTTTTGGAAAATGTTGTTTTCTTGACAAGATAAAATGTGATTTAGAAAGAAAAAAATATGCAGGGATATGTATATTCTCCCTTCAAATTTCCTAGAATATAAAACTGAAAATAAGGAAATAGGATTGGGGAAGTACATATGTGTGGATTTTTCCCAAAGAAAATCCTGTAATGCAAAAAACATGTTTATGTAAAGAATATAGAGAGAAATTTGTTCTTCTTAAGAGATGCTAGACACTTTTTCTGCTTATCGTCTAAAATAATACATCGAAATGATTTTATTTTGTTTTCCTTTTAGGATTTTGCATTTTCAGGATTTTAATGAGATAAATTGTGGACTAATATCTATTCTATACTACTTTAATCCGTACTAATCTTATATCTTTAATTGGAGGACGTTTCCCTTTTAACAATACACAAATTTTTATTTGTAATTTTAAACTAATTTATGATGTTTAATTTAAGTTATTAAAAAAAAAGTTAATCTGGAATGTTTTGGAGATTCCTAAATGTCAGCGTGTATTTACTTGAATTTTTAATAATATCCAGACTTGAACAAATTTACCCGGTTTTTCTCAACCTCTTATCCGTGGGTCCTCTTAAAATGGGCTTCTGAAATTTGTAACGTAGAATAAACTTCAGTAGCTTAGGTTGAGTGGAAGAATTTGTGCCCTTAATATTCAGCATTTTTAACAGACTCATTTACTCAATATAACGTAAAAAATTTACGTGGTCAACTACCAGTTCTCCTTTAGTTATGACTTCTACTTTTTTAACACACAACTCATTTAAGTAATCTTACGTAGAGGTATAATTACCCAAGTAATTCTGTAAGGTTCTATTTTTTTTTAAGTGCTGTATGTTATATTCTTAAATCAACAATTTGTTTTAGGCTCCAAAATGGCTCGAGAAGCCGAAACGTTGCCACTCATTATGAAAGCAGTTTCAGTCATCTTTCTATTCCTACTCTGAAATAGGATCCTTCTACACGATTAAGAACTATTACTACAGGGTTCACCTAGCATAAATACCTAGTAGGTATTTAAAAATATAATAGTCTTTAGACTAACTTCAAGATTCTTCTATCGCTAACGTATTATTTCCTGAGAAAAATGAGACGAAATATTTGACATTATTTTGAGTAAGAAAAGTATACGAATTGAAAGAAAAAATATTAAACAAGTAGAATTTAAAGGAAATCTTTTGGTAGATTCAAGGTCGTAATAAATTGTAGAAGAAGAACTGGGATTGCAAGCAGTGATACAAAACTGGCGGTATTCATGTTGCCAATGTTAGATAAGGGACAGGTTTTGCCTCAGCTTCGTTAGGCTAGATAGATAAGGGACAGGCAATCCCTCAGCTTCGTTAGGGTGCATTTTTACTTCAAGCTTTCCATCCCAATCCGACGAGACTTTCCTTTTATTTTCTTCTTTCCTTTGTTAAGAAATCCTTCAACAAAGTCTTTTCCCCGTGTATTAGAGAGACTATTGTCAATATGCTTTATCTCCATATCCTTTTTCCCCCTTGCATAAGCTCAGCTGTTTTCATACATATACATAAACACTCTCGTATATTATATACAAATATATATATACATATATATATATATACACACAGGGTGTATCAATTTTAAGTAGCNTGTGTGTGTGTGTGTGTGTGTGTGTGTGTGTGTGTGTGTGCGTGTCTGTATACGTGCCAAATGGTGCCCATAGGTAATACTAATGCATTCCCATAAATAAAGTTACATATCATTTATCTGTTCTATCTACTCATGCAGACAGTTATTGTACAATATCATGTTACCCTGCACTTATGTTATGCTAAAGTATTGTCATAACATGATAAGGATGTGTTGGAAAGTATGTCACCCTTCACTTCCAAGTCCCACTGAATTATGCTCCGACTCGTTTTACACTGCTTATCTTTTCTTGACTCTCCGTAAGTTATAAGTTTATTTTGTAAAAAAAAGTTACTTCTTCTTGAAAAAAAGGAATAATATTCAGTGTTTTATATTTTAAGGCGGTAAGTAAAGCTCACAATAAAATAAAACTATAAAAATAAAGTTTATTTTAACAATAACCACAGTTAAGATATGATTTGTTAGTGGAGGTCATCATTAAGTGGAAGAATAAAAAAGTCTCTACACGTAAAACGTGGAGGTTTTACGTGGAGAGACTTTTTTATTCCAACACTTAATAACCACAGTATTTAATGTTAGATATTGTGGGAGCGTCTATGGAGGTCATCTTAAAGGAAATAAAAAATTATCTCTCACGTAAATAAACTTCTTTATTAGCAAAAGCAACTGATTGAAAACCAAGTGCTTTATCAGCATCCTATGGGTTACCCAGGGCCCGAGAATAAGTATTATGAAGCCGGAAAATTTTATTTTGAAAATTTAATGGATTTACCTATACGTTTTATGGTTCTAACAAATGTCTGTTTGTAGTATAGCCCTGTTGCCTGTATTCTGTTCATTTAAGTAGTCATTTCTTAGTCTGTGCACAGACTAAGTCTGTGGGGGAGCCTAAACTAATAGGGGTGGTTAGAGGTGGTTAGATTTCTCAGACCATTTTTTTTTTTTTTTTTTTAATAATATTAAGAAACGAAAGGATGGAAACCTATAGGACTTATGCCGGGTTTACACGGGTAGAGTAAACAGGAGAGTAGAGTGCACTCTACTTCCCACTCTACCAATTTTACTAGCTACTCTACTCGCCACTTTACTCTACTGAGCGTTTGTTCAGGTTTCTATGGGTAGAGTTACTCTATTCGCTACTCTACTTTCCTGTTTGCTCTACCCGTGTAAACCCGGCTTTGAGGTGAAGGTGAGGTTTGTTAAAATATGTGTCACGATTTTTTATATGAAGATTCTAACCAATGCATAAAAAATAAATCTGCACAATTTGAGTTAAAAAATTGCCTCTTTTACAATACAAAAAGAAATCCAAGGAATAAGAAAACAAGTAAATGACAAGAAATTACTCTTTTGTTGAGTTTTGAAGAAAGAGATTGTGCTTTACAAACCTACTTGTGAATTCCAAACAAGTTACTTAACGTTTCCAATACAAGAATATATGTATGACATTCCTCACACTCTTTGCATATCTTTCAAATAAAAACTACTTTAGAAAGACGAGAGATTTACTGCGGTGTAATAAAACAAAAAACATTGGTGCGTAAATATGGTCGTTATCTTAGCTGAAGTTGTAGAGTAGAGAATGGCACATAACGTACGACAAATTGTCCAAAAAAAAAATAACTTGTCTTGTTTAAACGCGTTAAAACGCACGACTCAGACACACGACTGAGACTTCTGTTTTTAGATTATGTTCGGAAAGAGATAGAAACAAACGACCTGAAATCAGCTCACGTAAGTTACTCCTGAGATAATTTGTCAGAACAGGCAAACAAACTAATATCCTGTTGCCGTACGCCATTGCTACATGTACATAACAATATTTTTTGGCTTTCTTAAAGGATTTTAAGTACGATGAATCGCTTCTGCTACTGGAATCATCTTGAGAAATGTATTCAGTTTACCTTATAGTTACTTTATCTCATACTAACATATCCTGTACTATTATTATTTTAAATCACTTCCTGTTTAAAAATTAGGAGTTTTATTTTTTTGCGGAAAAAATGTATATATTGGCCTTGGCTAGATTAGTTAGTTCATGAACGTGAGCTTCCATTTTTTAAAACTAATGAAAATGTTAAATTTTAATTTATTTATATAGCCTGCTAATACGGACCCCCTTCTTCAAAACCCTTGGTTGAAGGGTGGTTAGTAGTTAGTTGAGAGCCGAAGTGGCCTTATCACCCAAGAACCTCTTATTAAATTTTAAATTATCTAATTCATAAATAATATAAACACACATAAATTTAATTTTAGTTTTGGTAAAAACAATATACATTGGGTCTGTGTTTCTCCCTATAAAAAAGAACCAAGTGTTAAAATATAATTTTGGTTTTGGTAAATTATTTATTTGTCTATTTGCAGTCATAGAGACTATCTCTAACTACTAATTGAGTTGGGCATTGCTAAATTTTGTATGTATGTTACAACACCTGATTATACATGTATACATCCAGTAGTAGGAGCTAAACGGGACTTGGTGACGCGGATTTCACACAAAGTATTTTTATAATATAATGTATCATTAAATAATGAGGTGATCAACCTAACGCGTGTTTTTATAGCTTTTTGTGCATTAGGCAGTTGTGGGAAATCTGAAAGCCCCATAAAAGTTGCCCCATTAAAAGGGTGCTACCCTGAACATGCGAAAAAGCGCCTGTAAGGAATGGGAGAGAGGGAATAATAGATAAGACCCGCGAAAATTAGTTTCTCCACTCATACAGTTAAAGAATTTGTAATAAAGAGTGGTTTCAACCATTTTGGTTAGTTATTATCAGTTATAATTTAATATTGCGGTTTTTAATAATATTCTAATCAATTTGGTTGTTAGAATTTTATTTAGCATAAGAATAAGTTGCCTGAAAACAAAGTTTATATTCCTTATCACTGCGTTTGCACAACATATTTTCTTTTAGACATTACATATTTTTTTGAATAAACTTTAAATATAAAAGTTTTCACTTCATAAAACATTTAAATAATTTTATATACTTATTTAAGTTAGAAAGCTTTGCTTGTAATATAATGTATAATGTGAAACATATAAACATAAATTATTATTATATTTTTAACTTTTAGTTTAATAATGGTAAGTGCAGTGCTTTTTATCGCTTTGAATCCTTGTGTGTGGGTTTTCCTGTACTCGAGAATTTCTACTGCTTTTTCCGCTCCTCCTATGAAGATAAGTGGAAAACTTTATTTTTTCTCTAACCTCTTTCACTAGTATGCTGGAAAATATATACTCACAGTGTCTCTCTCTCTCTCTCTCTCCCTCTATATACTATAATAAATACGTACTAAT
>KZ651128.1:371989-388834 GCA_001010745.2 Gerris buenoi
ATTCGTATGAGTATTTCTTTTTGAATGGATTTTTTGGGTGAACATTTCTACGGCGTTAGAATAATTTGTACTTGGTTTGATACATTTTCTCTCACTTTTCTTGGAGAAAGAATATACTTAAAGAAAACGTGTTGAAAAAAAAGTAGGTTGCTATAAAGTAACAAATAAGTATGAAAGAAACAAATATTTATAACCAAAAAGTTGTGTTTGTATTTTTTTATTTTGTGTGGAAACATTTTCTTTTATATTATGTTAAGAAAGAAAAAATATAGATTTACGCGGAAATTCTTCGTATGACTTGCTTTAAGTCTAATTCCTTGAATTTAAAAACCCTTATGTATTATATATTTTCCCATGCGTAACATGTAACATGTTATGGAGATTTATTGTCTTCTTTAAATCTATCAGCAAAACTAGCGATTGCTTTTGACTGGACATTTATAGCAGATAAATGTGTAACATAAAATATAAAGAGAGAGCAGTGTCATTATTTTTAAAGTTTTATTTTTAAAATATATTTTATAATTATCGAAGAGCGAAAGCGAGCTTCTTACATTCAAACAAATTCAGTTACGTTTACGTGTCTCACGTAATTTGGGTAAATGTTGACCGATTTAGATGACATTTATTTTATACATATACCTTTTACTAATCATCTGGCTAAGTTTGATGGACAGCGTCTTAGAGTTCGGGCGCAAGCGCAAGATTCTATCATCACCTATTCGATGTGAAAAACATTTTTTAGTAAAACGAACAGCGACATCGCTATGAAGTGATAAAGATCGTTAAAACTGTTATAGCGGACCTACACGTTTAAAATTGAGAAGCAACGTTTCAGCGATATTATACGTTCTAACGTAATGATTTTAATAAAACTTCATATACATCGTATCAAAGAAAAATTGAATTTGGCATGTAACATTTATTTGTGCGAAGTTATATATTTTATAATATGTAGTTTAAAAGGAGATGTATGGTTAGCGAAATAGTAAGAATATTGGGAGGCTGCCTCACTTCTAGACTCTATTACAATCATACTCTTCGTTTAACTATCAACTCATCATGATAATCTATTTTCTCAATATTCAATACATATTTATTACTATACGCTTGCTTTTATGATAGAGCCACGAGATGGCTAGTTTATTTTAAATAACGTTATAATAATACTTATAATAATCTGATACCATAAATTAATCTGATGTTATATTAATTTTTATTTATTTATTTTAAATAATGTAAGAAGAAACAAGTTTTTTGATTGAAATGAGACAAAAGTCCAGAAAAAAAGTTTCCACAGAATGAGTTCTTTTAAGAGTGAAAAATGCGTAGACTTCGGAGTGAGTTAGATACGTGACCAGGAATACAGTAACTTGATTTAACATACTTGTCAACCTGCCTGTCTCCTTCCCCCGACACCATAACTCTCCCACACAAACACACAAAACTTTTCAAGGAAAAAGTTGATTTAAAAGCCAGCACAGACAGACTGACGTTGGTCTAGAGAATCTACGATAAGTATGTATGGATTTTCTTTGCTAGGTCTTTTCCAAGGAAATGAGATGTTAGTAAAAGAAAGAAATAAAGAAATAATTTTCATTTTTGACTTGAATATTCAACCATACTTTTTAAAAAAAAATATGACTATCCTTCGACCCGCGCAACGAGTGAGGCTCGTGCTAGGACTGACTGTTTCCTATTATTACATAGGTCAATGTATGAAACGCCTAAATAGTTTCGTTTTCAAAGCCTTTATAGGAAGCCACCGGGACGATATAGGTACTATAGGTACTGGTAGTTTTGTAAACAGTAGACCTCGCTTCCAAAAATAGCTAAAACAAAATATCGGAAACCCATATACATCGATTTAATGATTTAAATGAACATCTGTCCTAAATTTCAAGAAACAAATAATAATTTAAATAATAATTAAACAAAAAAATCATATATACACCCATGCTAAATTTACTTCAATAAATTCTTTAATTCTTAGGGTTTCGTTGGTAAAACTAAAAAGAGATCCCTTACAATTTCGTTCCTGTGTCTGTCTGTCACTCTGTACGGTTCCAATAACTTAAAAAGAGATGCAAGCATAAAACTTTGCAGTATTAAAGATCGTTTTGACACGTACACACGAAAAACATGGCGAACTCAAAATTATCAGCTCTTCAAATCCAAAATTAGTTATAATTTATGTCTCGCGAAAAAAAAGAAGTTTAAATTTTTAGTGAGTTATCAAATGAAATTTTTGAAGAGTAGATTTCAAAAATATATAACACTTGTGGAAAGTGGTTAATTTTTCATCCCATTTTGTCAAAAATCATCTAATCTTTGCGTATCCCCCCCACGTTATAACTAATTTTATGATCAAAATACCAACGAATCCCTTTTCTGCATGAGACTAATTTATTATTAATAATTTATTATTTATCTTACGAAAATTCAAACTTTAATTAAAAAAAAAAAAAAAAAAATTAATTATTTATAGTAAACCTTTTGAGTCGGGTATTTTATCAACAGACTAGCCTTAGCTTTTTACAATGAAATCCGAAAACTTTAATAATTTACCCCCGAAACCACAAAAAAGTATAACAAAGAATCATTTTCCTGAAAACACATAAACAACTATAATTTATCATATTTAATGATTTATACGCTAATTAAGTATTTGTTTTAAGCATAAAGGCGTTTAATTGAGAAGTTTATTTGTTTTGGTTAAATTTATTGTCTATATTGTTTATGAACCCTTTTCAACCGTTTCAAAATCTACAAAACAAAAAAAAAAAAACTAATCTAAAGCTACAATTTCACTAAAGTTAGTCAGTAATTAATTAACTTCGGAAATGAACTTTATGATTCTACATACCTATAGTTATTATTTATGGTCTATGTTTCTCCTTTGTTTTTATTGCATATTACCTTCCTAACGACACATTAATAATACTTAATCTCTTAAAAAAACACAAAATTAACTTGCACCCCTATAAGCTTAACATTGGAGTTAAGTTTTTCATCAAAAGATAGAAAGATCATTTTGAAATAACATGTAAATAACTTCTAAATGTAACTTTCTGTTAGTTTGTTGTTTTTTACACGCTGGTAAAGTTTTAATCTCTTTCTATTATCCTGTATTATACGCTCTATTTTAAACTTTTTGTATGGTTATCATTATTTTCTTCTTCTGTTTTTGCTTTTGAAAATTGAGTTTTCTGTTGTAATGTTTTATCTAAATAAAGTAATTATGATCATTTTTTTTTAGTATTTTAGCATTGGTCCGTTCATTTTTAGTTTGTTGATTACACATGATCTTATTGCTTTCACGCTTACCGAAGGTAACGCAAGCATTGTAATCGTTCCGAAGAATGAAAAATGATTATGTATATGATTTCAAAAATTCTAAGACAGAAATCCGTTTCAAACCCATGAAAAAAATTTTTGGAACTTTGTTCATTGTTTGTTTCCGTGTCTGACTGTCGATTGCTAACCACCATATAGGTAACCACCGTGTCTGCATATTTGTGAACCACCATATCTTAAAAACTAATTGTCTGATTTTATTGTAATTTGAATGGATGGCCACATTAGCCCATTATTGTTACACATGCGCACGAATATACAGTTGTTTACACCTTATATATCTTCAGAGGTAATAACCTGATTTTTATCAAATTTGTCGAAAGAAGCCCGCTTATTAATTTCAACCATCTGCGCTCTTTAAATTTTGCTAAATTGATACTTTAAATCATGTAGAAAATCAAAATAATTTTGACTGATTTAAAAAACGGGGGAAACTGAAATAAACTTGACAGTAATAGGTTGTAAAAGAAATAAAGAATTGGTTACAACCAATCAAGGTTAGATTAATTTTAAAGCAATACTCGTTCTGTATGTTAACTGAAACTTTTAAGACATTAGTGCCAATAAATATACGTTGGTGTCCATGTGGAAGAGAAATAAATGGGCGCAGGTTGAAGCTTATATGAAACCATCGATGTGGAAATTTTGACCTACCTTCTAAATTTTTTATATTCAAAAAAATAAAATACATTTTTTATGTTTAATTATCAATAAAAGTTAGATCAATTGAATTCTGAATAAAAAATTACTACTATATACATTTTCTTAAATTATTATTATTATTATTTATTTATTTTTTTGAATATAATTNCTTTTTTTAAAAAAAATAAGTTTTTATTAACTTTTCAATCTAAATAAAAAGTTTTACTTCTATTATTATTTTTGCCTCGTGAAAAATCTTTTTAAATTATTTAGTATTTGTTTCTGTATAAAGTTTTTTTTTGTAAACAAAATATTTTATTAAGAAGCATTTCTACTAATTTTCATAAGACTTTTATTTTCTTCTTTCATTTCTTTATAAATTTGTTTAGAAACTGTAGTCCACACATTATAGTCCAACCATTAGGTTAAAGAAAGAAACCTATCCAGAAAAAAATACAGTTCAATTTTTTGCAAAAGTAGTATTTTTTACGGTATGTTGTGTATGTATATGTATTAAGTTTGAAATTTTTCAAAAATTTAAAATTGGCTAAACAACCGTTTTAATTTTAAGTTTTTGCTTAGAACTGAAAATCTACAAACTTTTGGAATAAATAAGTGGCCGGTGACAAATCAATAAATTGCCAAAGTTTTATGTCTATTAAGTTTTATTCCTCAGAAGAAATTTTTAGGCGCTAGAGCACTTGAAATTTTGAGTTTCTTAAATAAAACCATGGCTTGGTCATGGCCAAGTCATGTACAACCAGTACTGTTAATTAAATGTTGCCGAAGTTAGAACTAGAAGGTCTGGGCTGCTCATTTTTCCCGATTGTTCTCAACGCGCTTACTTAAAGTAATGTGTGGTCAAATTATATACCCACTAGCTGTTAAGCCCGTGGCAACGGGCACAATAAATATGGTTAAACAAAAGAGCTGAGAGATAATTAGTTATAATTAAAATATTGAAATAGATAATATTTACTGTTGAAATAGTAAGTTTTATGCTAGGAGATTTACTACAGATGGCTTCATGTGCTGGAGGTCACTGGTTCAAACCCAGCTTATAGCTCATCAATTTTTAACGTTACAATCATTTAGAGGTGAATCGCCGTCGTCAGGACACTACTCGATTATATAAAAGATGAGTGTAACTAAATAAATACTTAATACATTTAATTAATTCATTAGATACATAGTTTTGAAGTATAAAAAGTTTAAATAAAAAGTTAATTATATAAATATTATGGAGTTATTAATATAATTGTAGTTTATCAATAAATCATATTTACATGCAATTCATGAATTGCGATAATTCCGTCTGTGTTTGGTGTTTGATAAGAATGAGATGAGAAAAGCTACAAAATCTAATTTGTACGTGTTCTAACAAACCTGAAAAACCTAAAAGAACCATGGTTACAACAGTATATTTGTGGTTGCTATTATTAATAATATTGTTAGTTTTAATCTGACTTTTTTAAATTAAATTTTAATGTCAACTTTATTACCTTTTTCTTTAAAAAAAGCTTTAGTCTTGACTCCGTCATATTATAATCTAACATAATATACAATATTCGTTTAAAGAATGTATTTAAGTATATATTTTGAACAATGTAATAGTATAAGGTTTTAATTTTTTTTTTTTTGTTTTAGGTATGTTGGAAAATCATGATGCTATTGTCGAGTTTTATAAGTAAGTCACTTTATGGAATATCATTAAAATTAAGAAAATTGTTAGGGCGTGAAGTCTCACGTAAAAAGGGTTTCGTTGGTATTGTGAACAAAAATTAGTAGGGGGGGGAGGTAGAAATGTTATTAATTTTTTTGACAAAAGGCGCCGAAAATTAAATGCTAACCCTAAGTGGTATATATATTTGGATTCGACTCTTCAATATCTTTCATTTGATACCCCACTCAAAATTGTAGAAAAATATTTTTTCGCGCGACGTGAATTATACGCCATTTTGAATTTGAACAGCTGATAATTTTGAGTTCGCTATATTTCAGACACAGGAACGAAACTGTAAGGGTTTCTTTTTTTTTGGTTTTACCAACGAAACCCTAAAAAAAGGAATAAATGTCAACGAGTATAAAACGAGATTTTAATTTTACTTGAAAATCTGGGGCCTGAGGCCTAACTAATAGGCAAAACGTAATCCTTCTTCTAAATGCTCAAATTATAGNAGGAACGAAACTATAAGGGTTTCTTTTTTTTGGTTTTACCAACGAAACCCTAAAAAAACTATTGGCTGATTATTATCAGTATATTATTTAATTATATTTTTCTCTTCCAATTCTTCACACTTATTTTAGATCATAGTTAAATATTGACATTGAGAAGAAACCAAAAATAATCCTTTGACTGTCATAGTTGAATGTAGTTCAGAATTAAACAAGTAAGGCGTGCTTCATCATGTAAGTACGTGAGGCGATAATCGCCGGTTTCTCTATGACTTAGTTAAAATATTAAGTGTAATAGTTGCATATTCTTTTTCTACACTTCAAGACCTTGAAATTGATGTATAACATGCCATGGTAACTAAAAAAATTTTTAGCCGCCCACCAAATTGGCTGCCCTCTTGAAAATATTACGTGTGTTATTTTCATAGTTGCATATTCTTTTTTTACACTTCAAGACCTTTAAATTGATGTATAACATGGCATGGTAACTAAAAACTTTTTTTATCATCCACCATATTGGCCGGGCCGCCATCTTGGAAATACTAAGTGTAAAAACTCCAAAATTTGTCCAGTTGTCTAAAATGCCGAGATGTACCTGCCAAATTTCATGTTTCTAGCTTTAGTAGTTTATGAATTGAAACAAGCCAACGAACAGACACCAAAGGACAGACAGAAAGACAGAGCCATTATATAAGGTTTCTTTTTTACTTTGTACAGAAACCTAAAATGGTTAGTCAAGATTAGAGACAAATCAAGAGTTGAGTTAACTAGTTTGTTTATATTAACCAACCTATAATCTAAGTTAGGTTATCTAGTCGATGAAAGTACAACTACAATCTATGTGGTATTTGCGAGAAATTCAACAAATTTAGCTCTGCCTTACCCTCCTCTCCTTCCTCCGACAGTATTGAAATGATTTATGGCCTGTATGAAGGTATTTTATTACGTAGACCTCCATTGTCTCATGGTGTGAACTTGTCTTGCGAAGAGGGGAATTGTTCCATTATTAATGGGTGGCCTCTCTGATAAGGGTCAGCAAGGAATTCCTGGATGTCTTGAACATCCCACGTGTCCTTTCAGAGAACCAATGAAAATTCTCCTTTTTCTTTTGTTGTACTAGATGTTTTACAACTTCTAAGGATCAGTTCAAATTTCTTTTTGATTTAGCCCATGAATGAACTTAATAATTTATAATTCATTGTAAAAGTACAAGGAAATTTGCCTCTTCATGGATATTATCTGTGCCTAAAAATATGAAAATGTCAATTACACAAAAGAGCTTATAGGGGCCTATGCCTCATTTTTTATATTTTTCGGCAATCATGATGGCCTACAGAGATCGAAAGCTGCTTTGAAAATAAATTACATCATTTTACGTGGAGAGGCTTTTCCTTCTACCTTAAATTATGATCTCAACTAACGTTCCATATTCTATCGTTTACAACTTAATTGCCTATTATTTGAGAAAATCAGAAAAAAAATCAAAAATTTACTCCAACCTGGAATCGAAGTCGGATCTGAGGAGCTGTGAGGTAATAAAGTAGGTTTACTTGCTCGATTATTCGAGGAGTTGCGCCTTTTTATTATATTTCTATCTGCTTTCTAGGGTCTGTTGACAAAACTGAGGAGTCTTATAATTTTTTGTATACGTCCCTCTGTTTGTCTGGAGGTCGTTAACGACACACCTGTATATCCAAAAATTTGAAACTTTGTAGTTGTGTAATAACCCAAACGTATAGGGAATCCCACAAAAAAATCATCCTTCAAAAGCAAGGGGTTCAAAATTTATTTAATCTATTTGCGGCAGCAAAATAAGGCATTATGTGGTCAAGTATAAAAATCAGAATGCATAATGTGGTCAAGTATAATATGTAGATTTCACTTTATTTATTAAACCAATTGCGGATCCTTAGCTTGATCATTTACACTGGCATATTTAATAAAATCTTCAAAGATATAACTTCTTTTTTTTTAATCATTTCACTTACCATAAAAATCAAAACATTTATGTCTTTTATACAAAATTTATTTAAACTTACTGGAGATTAAAATTAATGTATAGATTTGTTACGAAGAATACGAAAATTGAATCAAATCGAGAAATAATGTGGAAGTTATCGGTAATATGAACATAATCCAGACTTTCAAACTGGTAGGAAGGGGACACTCGTGGTGACAATAATTTACTTCTGCACTGAGAGATAGGGGAAGAAAAATTCGATTACACTAAAAACGAATTACTGTTTTAGGTGGTACATGAGGAGATAGGGGAAATAAATGTAGTGGCCACAAAATCCAAACGATACAAACCATCTGGGCTCTGGGGAAGTACGAATTGTAAGGACTCTAAGAGAAAAGGCATTTTGTTAAAGCACTTTCAGGTTTCGGTGAGGGTCCGAAGGTTTTCTTACCAAAACCAACGAGGGATTCGTTCAGGATTAAGGGATATGAAAGGGAGTTGCTACAAAAACCACCGTCTAAAGGTGAATTATTTGCCCGAGGGGTGGTCTTTTATGTATTGTTTTTGATATAAAAACAAAAAGGGGAAGGTAAATCCATGACTTCTTTCTTGCCTTTCGTACGTGGTGTATGTATATCTTACCGGAGGAAAACAGAGTGGAACAGTTTTATCGGGAGCATAGTAAGAATGTTTCCTGAGGAAAAATGTAATCACATTAGTAAAGGTCAGAATGGCGAGGTTAGGCTTCCCTTGAAACAAGTGCGCTTTCCGGGAGGAGGAGAAAACTCGGAGACGAGCTACGGCAATGATGAGTCGGTCGGAGATAAATCCTACAGAGAGAGATTCCTTCCTCCTTTAGTTTCACTCTGCAAGAAGGCGCTTCCTTTTTGTAAAGGAACGGTTTCTAGTTTGGAAGGAATTGCATTTTCCCAGGGAAAAGGTAACGAAAAACTCCCTTTGACAAACACACAACAAGGATAAAACCACAAGAGGGTGAAAAGACAATTTCTTCTTCTTCGACAGAGGGGTGTCTGGGTGAAGGGAAATAGGACGGATAAAGGGGCGTCAACTCCCTCCGAACACACTGCTTTGATATCTGCAGGAGAAGACGTCCAAAAAGGATTTATTGCCAGACGAGGGAATTTTGAGTAGTGATAAACTCGGAGTGATCATTGTCTCATGTATAAAGGAAACCTGCCTCGACACAACAAAAACGATAAATTTAGAAAAAGAGACATCAGTGAAAGAATAAAGAGATAAAGATCGTCATCAGGATTCACTATCAGAGCAAGTAACAGATCAGCATATCCTAGAGATGTTTTTACTTCTCAGAAAAATAAATAAAATTGACAAATCCTGAATCAAAGTTCATTTTTCGTGTCTATTGTCCTTTGAATAAAAGGCAGTTCTGTAATGTTAACGGCCACTCTAAATATATAAAATGTGTCATTTTGTTTTCCCTAATTTTTAGAAATAAGAAAATCATAATTTGCAGGTGTTAGTTATGATTTATAATTATGTTAAAAATGTTTAGTTTTATTTAGCATCAATTTCGGTCAAATCTAACATCTGTAACAAATCCCCAAAACCAAACAACTTCTCTTTTATATCCTTAATTACTGTGCGTTTTAAAACGAGCAACTCGTTTATTCGGTAATAACGTAACGTTAAAACCAACTTTTATTTGCAATCTTAAGAAAAGCGAATTCTCTGGATACCAAAAAGTATAAAAGTAAGAGTGTAGAATAAACAAAAGGAAAGAAAATGGAGGATTTTACTCTTCCCCTACACGAGTTAAGCGAGATCTATTAAAAGTGCATGGCGCGTAGCTACCTTCAGTCCGTCCCGTGCAGCAATTCTACAACTTGACTTCGAGTAGCATTGGTTTTACGGTCATTCCAAGGAGGGAGGAATGCTCATTTTCCCACATAGGTTGTTTTTAGAAGTGAACTTCTAAAAGCAACTTCCCTTCTAACAACTAGAAGGGAAGGCATCTCTTGTAAGAAGAAAAGGAAATGGAGAGGGGGTTTTCACTTCTTAAGATTCACTGGTATCATTATCTAGCCATGAAAATACAAACCATTTACTGCAATAACTCCTGCTCTACGCTAAGATGTACTGAAACATATATCTAGAATGTTAAACCTTACAAACTCACAGCAACTTAATAAACGACAAGTTATAACTCTTGCGGGAATCTCACGGAAATTTTACATTAACAGCTTAATGCTCCAACAATCTCATATAAACCAATATCTAAGTAGATTTGAATATCTAAGTAGATTTGTAAGTGATTTGTGATTACGCTAAATTCGACGAATAAAACATCAACATATCTGGGTCTTTTTGAGTTCAAGTCCCAGAGAAGTAAGGCATGTTTAACATCTATTCCATCCAGTAAATAATTGAAGAAGTGACTTATGATCCATCCTTTAACAATGAAAAAGGTATGGCTCAAAAACCAAAGAATTTTGTCAAATGAAATTACTGTATTTTTATCAATATGACCGTTACGGCTGTTCTAATGCCACCCTTCTTCAGATAATCTATTGGGGAAGTCTTTAAAACACAATTAAGTATGTGGGAGGGGGGGAGGGGGGGGTCGTTATTTGGTTTTTGAACTGAGCCTCTTTCATGATAGATCGCTATCACACGCTCATTGGAGAAAAACAGTAGTAACTTATTTGGACGGGGAAGACTTAGCTAAACCAACGATCCTACGACTTCGAAACTTAGCTTATTTTTTTTTACACAAGTGTTTTTGTTGGGATTTCGGTGATTAACTACACTGCAGAAATTTTTCAATAACTACTTTTTTGGAATTAAAACCTGTAAATCCATCAACATCTTATAATTTACGCCATTCTGACATTTTCTCTATATGTATACGAGAAAGTAAAAAACATGAAAACCAAAAATGTTAAACACTTCATTCGTTGTGTTTTATATAGAATACTAATTATAATCAAAGATTAAAGAAATAAAAAAATCCTTCTCGTCCTATCTTAACTTGGGTTGAACAGAAGAAACGCATTGGGTGCCAAATGTCATTTGGCTCTTTGCCGAAGAAATTGATTGTATTTAATCAAGATTGGCTTCTAATAAGATTAATAATGGATTGAAACTATCAAAACGAGCTTTGACCTTTGTCGTAGTGAAATGAAACTAATTTAATTAAAAAAAAAAAAAATCATTTTAATCTACATCAAGAATTATAATATTGATCTATAACAACTGCCACCCATGATTCCTGAAATTTCTTCTGCTTATCTAACAACCCATTTGATTAAAGAAAAATCTAACTGCCCATTGTATTGTCCTAGACAATAGGTTGATTATTGAGACTTTTTTGCATTTAAATTTTGATTTGTATCTATGACGCTTAATCAATACAATGTTTCATTTTGATGTTTTTTTCTGTTTGATTAAAGGAAGAAAACATAACCGTAAGAACATTTTTCAAGCTTGGATTCCATTGTTGCAGATAGATTGTATTTACTTTTTTTATTGTTATTAGTTCGATTGCGATCTTTCATTGTTGAAACGTTGCTGTCGTGATTCTAGATGGTATCTGTTAAATGGATTGTATATGGTTTTTGTTTCAAACTTGGACACGAAGTGCTAAGCTATTGATCTGACCGTATCCACATGTGAACGGTTTTCACAGCGGAAATTGAAAGTGACGGAGAATCTGAAAATTCGGAACAAATGTAGATCTTTGCTACGACAATGACTATAACTTATTGTCCCTTGATGTGGGTAAAATCATTTTTGACATTAATTTCTGACATCAATTCCACTTTTGGTGCACCGATCCTAGCTTAAAAATAGGTTTGTTCCAACTACACTTCAAACTGGTTAGGAACTGTTCAACGCATGCGCATTGGACCACACTTGAACGTTTTTTGCTAATGCACATGCGTCGTACAGTTTGAAACTAGTTTGATCAACAACAACTAGTTGTGTGGTTGGAACAAACCAAATATATTGTTGGGAACGGATATTATCATCTTTGTAATTAAATGTTACATTGTGTTCCAAGAGAAAAGGTGTTCTTATTTTTTGGGTTTTATAAAAATAATCATTGTTTAAAATAAAAAAAAATAAATTATTTAATAAAAAAAATCTTGGTTGTTCTGAAATCTCAAGAAGTTTTAAAATGTTCTTGATTTTTCTTACAGTAAAATTAATTAAATGTGAAAACTTTATTATTAAAAGGTTTCATTAGACGCTTAAACTTCGCAGACATACAGAAAGACAAGCTGCATATATTTTGTTGAATGTAATGTTTAATTTAAAAATCTTGTCAGCTCATAATTTCTTTAGATATTATTCTTCTGCAATTTTTAAAGATGAAAGAGAGAGTTCGAGTGTTTACTATCCGAAAGGGTTAATAGTGTGGTTTTAATATGGTAGGGATGAGATTCGTATTGGCTGAGAAGTGGTCTCTAAGAGCTCTCATGTTTATTTCCCTTGCAGCATGACCTCACTACTTGAGCAAGCCCTTGGTCCTTGGTATCTTATGGATTTCTAACGTCGTCTCCTATATAAGTGGCTTGTTGTTTAAGTGGATACGCTCGCTTCCCTTGCAATGAGCACAATAACATCCTGCAGCTTCTTATTTCTTCATCAAAGGGATTTTTCATTTTGGTTATTCGTGCAAACAAGTTCTTATAATTTTTTTTTTTTTTCGATAACTTTGTTGGAAGGTAGAATGCTTTTTAATCCTTTTCAGTGAGAGGTGAAGGCTTAATAATACTGATTTAACTTCCATTTTTGAATAGAAATTGGTAATGTCGAGGATCAGTCAAAGACTAAAATATAAATTTCACCAACTTTTTAGAAAATGTAAAACGCAATCTAAAACATTTTTTTTTTTTATTTAGGGGAAATAACAAGGAATTTTATAAATTCCTGAGCAGATTAACAGAAAAATGATGCGGAAAACTTAAAAAATCAACCCTCTAAAAGTATGATTTAAAGTTTAAGGCTATACCGCTCTTTGAGGTTAGAAAAATCATTAAAATGGAAATTTTATTGGATCTAAGCAAGATATTAAACATCGAATCACAGGCTTCATTCCTACGTTTTTATTTAACGATACGTTTTTATTTTAATATAACGATAAAACTCGTTATATTAAAATGTGTAACCCGTACATTCATTTTAGATTATGCCCAACTCAGTAGGTAGTAGGGTGGGTTTTAGTTTTTAAAAAAAATGAAATTAATTACAATAAAAATGAAAACATATATTGATATATCGGCGTCAGGTTCTTTTCTATTACATGGGACAAGAACCAACCCATCACATGAAACATAAATAAAATATATAATGGCTGATTAAACTAAAAATAAATTTGTTGGCGAGTTAGATGGTTGAAAGATGGCTGAGGATCTGATCGACGGAAAGACCACTTCGGCCCCAGACCAACCACCCTAGAAATTAAATAAAAGGAGAACATTACCATCTAGGAAAAAACTAAAATGCGAAATCCAATTACGACAGAAAGAAATNTTTTTTTTTTTTTTCGATAACTTTGTTGGAAGGTAGAATGCTTTTTAATCCTTTTCAGTGAGAGGTGAAGGCTTAATAATACTGATTTAACTTCCATTTTTGAATAGAAATTGGTAATGTCGAGGATCAGTCAAAGACTAAAATATAAATTTCACCAACTTTTTAGAAAATGTAAAACGCAATCTAAAACTTTTTTTTTTTTATTTAGGGGAAATAACAAGGAATTTTATAAATTCCTGAGCAGATTAACAGAAAAATGATGCGGAAAACTTAAAAAATCAACCCTCTAAAAGTATGATTTAAAGTTTAAGGCTATACCGCTCTTTGAGGTTAGAAAAATCATTAAAATGGAAATTTTATTGGATCTAAGCAAGATATTAAACATCGAATCACAGGCTTCATTCCTACGTTTTTATTTAACGATACGTTTTTATTTTAATATAACGATAAAACTCGTTATATTAAAATGGAGTCTGTACTATTTACCATAGGAAGTAGGGCTCAAATTGTGCAGAATTAAAATTAGGAATGAAGCCTGTGATTAGATTTTTGATATCTTGCTTAGAACCAGTATAATTTTAATTTTACTTTTTTCCTAACCTCAAAGGGCGGTAGAGCCTTAAGGGGTTGTGTCATATAGGATTTTAATGCAAGAGGAGGAGAGGACACCCTGAATCCAAAAATATATATTTGTTTTCGTCTTTGTGCAAATGTATCTTTGTGCTATGTGTGCCCTTATACAAATTTCGTTTTTCGAGTTTCCTCTCTATTTATTAACACATTAACTAAAAATCATAGTTATTAATTATAAAAAAAAGCAAATGATCTAGTTATAGTTAAGTTCTATTTTATTCATACACTAATCATATACAAAAAAACATTAGGTATTTTGAAAATTTCGAATATATTTATAAATGTAGTTGCAATGAGTATATCGTATAAACATATACCTGTTCAAGTGCTAACAATATATTATTATGTATGTGATACATTACCAGACAATTAGTCAAATTCCCACCTCAAACCATTTCATCAGACGTGTTAGTATGTACCACGTCTTATCCCCCCCTATATAATTCAATTTAGTACTTATCAACATAATGACGCTCTCACACATACACATTACACAAACACACACACACATATATAGTGACCTCACTACTTGAGCAAGCCCTTGGTCCTTGGTATCTTATGGATTTCTAACGTCGTCTCCTATATAAGTGGCTTGTTGTTTAAGTGGATACGCTCGCTTCCCTTGCAATGAGCACAATAACATCCTGCAGCTTCTTATTTCTTCATCAAAGGGATTTTTCATTTTGGTTATTCGTGCAAACAAGTTCTTATAATTTTTTTTTTTTTTCGATAACTTTGTTGGAAGGTAGAATGCTTTTTAATCCTTTTCAGTGAGAGGTGAAGGCTTAATAATACTGATTTAACTTCCATTTTTGAATAGAAATTGGTAATGTCGAGGATCAGTCAAAGACTAAAATATAAATTTCACCAACTTTTTAGAAAATGTAAAACGCAATCTAAGAGACGAGCTACGGCAATGATGAGTCGGTCGGAGATAAATCCTACAGAGAGAGATTCCTTCCTCCTTTAGTTTCACTCTGCAAGAAGGCGCTTCCTTTTTGTAAAGGAACGGTTTCTAGTTTGGAAGNCATAAACCTAAATACAAAAGGACAGGGCTAGGATGCTTAGGCAGAAGATATTTATGTGCATACCACATATAAACCATCCCATGCACACACACATAAACACATGAAGATACACATATTGAATCTGATTCATACATATAAACTATGAGAACCCCTCATGTACAAGCCACATGCTAACCTACAATACAATATATATTGCTTACCTCTACATAATATATATATATATATATATATATATATTATGTAGAGGTAAGCAATATATATTGTATTGTAGGTTAGCATGTGGCTTGTACATGAGGGGTTCTCATAGTTTATATGTATGAATCAGATTCAATATGTGTATCTTCATGTGTTTATGTGTGTGTGTGCATGGGATGGTTTATATGTGGTATGCACATAAATATCTTCTGCCTAAGCATCCTAGCCCTGTCCTTTTGTATTTAGGTTTATGTTCGAGGGGCACACATGTGCCCTTCGTGTTATGTGCCCCCGGTCTCTCCTATATCCACCTCTAACCTACATCCGATATAGGGATGCATCCCAATCCCTCCCTTCTAAAATCGTAAATTTTCTACCAGAGAAATGGAAAAGCTAGGAAGCTGTTTTTGGAGGGATGTGGTAGAGCTTTCACCCAGATATCCCTTAGTCCAGGGATTTTAGGCCGTGGCAATGGCAAGATGAAGAGCCAACCTGAATCAATCCGACCATTTATTTATTTTTTTAAACACTAAGTTTTTTATATTTTTACCTCGAAATATTATGTAATTTCAATTTGAAAGAAAAAATAAAAAATAAATTAATAAAAGACCTTTAGATATTAAAAAGTCGAACACGAGAATATACTAGAACCATATATTATGATCCTGTTTCGGAGACCGTTTTCAAAATTAATAAGGTTGGTGTTTAATAATTGTGTTCAAGGAATATGAAAAAAAAAACATTACCATCAAACTCCTTGGGATTTTAGTATATCATTCAGTACTCTTATCTATTGTCCCTTGCAGCAAATAATTAACTTACTGTTTTTCAACCGTTTATCAATAATAACTGTAATGGAGGTTTCAGGAATATAAAACTCATCCATGGATTCCATCTTCTCTGGTTGTCAGAACGCGCTCACTCGGTAAGAGGCTTGTTAGACTTTTTGAAAGTCTCGGTGTATATGTTGTATATTTTAGTCTTTTCAATTCAAACGTCTCTTCAATTCAAGGGTCCAAATAAATCCATCAATACTTGAGAATTAAAAACTGTTTCTCGAACGTTTTATTGCCCAACATCTGAGGATCAAACTTAAATTATTTGTTTATTTTTACGATTTTGGTAGTATTCATACTACAGAATGATTAAATTTTAATTTAAATCAAATTATAATTATTATTAACTACGGGAAACAGTCAGAGAAAAACAAGCTCCAGCGCCGGGGTTTGAACCCGGGCCTCTGTATTTCCAGTACATTGCTCTGACCAACTAAGCTACGCAGGAGAATGGTTTTCTACTGACGTTATTGATACCTTGACCCGATTTTAAAGCTTTTAA
>KZ651128.1:408243-418450 GCA_001010745.2 Gerris buenoi
TAGATTAGAAATATATTCGGAAGATATTGTTTGCCGGTAGTACGGTCGTATGAGTTGTGTGAATTACCTTGCTTAACAGCTTTCACACGAGACTAGGAAAACAAAATCTATCGGAAACAGCGGAAGTCAAGCGGAACTTTTCCGGGGCTTTTAACTTTTCAACTGTTACCATAAGTCAATTCACGCGTATACAAACTTGCAGATTTAAACTCAACCTAGTGATGCTCTCAAACCGAGCATATTGATAGCAATTATTATACCCCGAAAAGACCTTTATATTTTTATATTTTTTTGTTTGAAAAACATAAAGGTGAATCTTCATTGAATGCTTTTGATACTTTATTATTTTGTTAAATGTTTTATTTAGAATATCATCAAATGCTGATGTTTTTAATAAAAAGAAGTAACAAATATTTACTGTATTTTAATATTTATAGGGGGAGAAATTTAAATTATTGAATATTCTTAGGCATCGAATGGCCCTTTTATAAAAGCTAGAATGGCCCTTTTATAAAAGCTAGTAGTTATTTGTATAAATAATGAATAACTGTACAGTATGTGTATAAATTTATAGTACCTACTTGGGAAAATGAACGAAAACATAAGCTAACTCCTACATTTTGCTTCCGAACTTACAGAAGGTAATGGAAGCTGTGTGATCGTTCAAACGAACGAAATTTTTTTTGACTCTGAAAAATTCCAAGACAAAAATCCGTTTTATTTATTTAGAAATATATATATGGTCTCGTGTCTGATTAAAACATCAAATAACTTTGTCAATAATTGTCCGTAAAAGCATAGATAGCATCATGAAGAATACATAGAATCAGGAAGATATACATATACGAGTATATAAGATATATATACGATAGATATGCCAAAATAATTCTTAATTTTTTAAAACAATAATTTAGTTATATTTAAGAAAAAAGAAAGCAGATAAAAACAGTGTCAATGTCAAATGTTTTATGTTATCATATTTTAACAATATATATAATATATATATTGTTTTGATATGTTTCTCTAGCCACCTCTATTGGTTATGAGTGTAGGATAATATATTCTTTAACTAGTTATAGAGTCGATATTCTGCACCACCAATCTCAAAAACTTATATAAACTTAAGATGTACTAGATAAAGGAGATGTGATGAATGAATAATGTCGGTTAAGTTAAAGTCGTCAATCAACTACTTGGCTTGACAGAATCGGCGTGTCCATAAAGTTTACTTGTTTGCATAAAGTAAATAAAACAATTCAATTTACATTTATATCTTAAAGTTAAATTCTCTTCTACATGGAGTTTAAAATAATCAAAGAAGCAAATTAACTAATAAAGAATAATCGCAAAAACTCTAAATCAATAAGAAACAGTAAATTGAAGTACATTTATATATACAATATTCTTTTTTCTGTTGGTTTATTCTCCCTCTTTCAATTTTTTATGATATAAAGGAAAATTGAAAAAATGTAAATAAGGCTGTTACTTTTTTTTGTAATTGATTTTTTTTTCTTCCCCCTCGCCCCTATTGCATTTTTTATATTTATTTCTGTTGGTCTTTCGTCCGAATTGACTTTTGTGTCTGTTGTTTCCTTCTTTACAGTTTAAAAGAAGGGGGATTCACAGGAAAAAACGGTTTGACCCCACACGCTCTTGTATAATAAATTTCTATTAATTATTATTTTGATTAATATTTATCTTTGGGGGGGGGGGGGCCTTAATGGAATATTGTAGTAGGGGCCAGTGAGGTCTAATCAAGGGAAAGTGTTAAAGCAGGCTTATTTTCTCTGAAGCCGTGAGGGAAATTACTTATGATTAAACCTCTCAGATTTTCATTTGAGCGAAAAAGGGGTATGAAGGGGCTACTTCCCACATTGTTTTTACTTGTCCTTTTAAAAATCTTTGTTTTATATAAACTGTATAAGAGGGATTTGGTGGGTTTCCGGTTTTGTGAGAGAAAAATAATAAATATATTTTTAAACTTTAGAGATTTAAAAGACTTATTACCGGTAAATAATGAAAAATACTTAACAGCGAAAGTCAACTTATGGCTAAACAAGTATTTGTTGGTATTATTAAGGTATCTTAAGGGTAATCTCCAAGTTATTCAATTAATATGATTATTAGATATTAATTAATATTAAGTTATTGGAATGCTTACCTAATTAAGGGAGTGCTAAGTTAGTTGCTGCTAAACTGGACTTATGTAGCCTCTGCAACTTACATAGCCAATAACATCAAATGGCAAATTACATCTCTTTATTTTCTGAAAACCAGAATTGGTCTATAGATGTTAGTTATTGTGATATTATTTTTTTAATTGTTTTTTTTATTTATGATTACTAGAATAATTGGTGATAAACTTAATTTTCATGTTCCGTTATTATTGTTATCAAGAAATATAATATTTGTGAATATAATTCGTAGATTTATAGGAACGTACGAAGAGATTGCACTGCTTTGATTAATTATTATAGACGCCACCAGTACGACTGATCTTAGTTACCTAATGACTTAATGATTGGCTCGTAAAAGAAGCAAACAATCATTGGTGATTGTTCTATTCTTCGAAAAATTTTAATCCATGTTATTTGTTCTAAGGATGTGTGAATGGCACTGTTATCTTTCGGAAGGTTATTTCGATTATTGTGTTTAAGTTAATTGACTCACTGTATAGTTGATGCTCCGTTCCTTAGTATTGCCTTATCATTTTTAGTTTAAGTGTTTCTGTCCAATTAGTAGTTTAAATGTATGGGAATTTTAGAAAAAATTCCCATGACTGACTCTGCTAGCAAACATTAATTTAAACACAACATCTGTTTTAGCAAAAATCTATGACACATTGGTCCTAGCATTCAATTATTGGACGAATAGTCACATTAGATTTGGATATCTTTTAATCAATCCCTGTAGGGTCACATTTATTTCTATACAATATCGGATTTACGCAGATGGTTCGAATAAAATGGTTCATCTATAAACTACTTTTGATAAACCATAAAAAAAAGCTCATGTTAAAGATTCACCTTTCACCAACAGCGGTCTTATGTTTTCCATCAAAATCGGATGATTTATTATTATGTGATAGTGATTCACAAAAATGTTGGACTTCAGTCCCCGACAGAAAGACATGAAACCAAAAATTCCCTGGTGTCAGAAGCGGATTGAAGTCTAGAAATTGTTAAATTCGGAGAAAAACGTTTTTCTCCAGAATGATCACAATTCTATACCCTCGGTAGCTCAGAAGTAACAATTATTTTATAATTTAATCCTGAAATCGTATATTTCTTTACTAATTCTAAATTAATATTACCAGAGGAAACGTGCGGCAACAGAAAGCACTTCATCACTAACTCGAAGGTAGAGTGAAATTGTACTTTATTTTCTTCCTTTTACTTTATATAATTTAGATGTGAACAAGTTTTACAAATAAAGTTTTTCTTTTCCTATTGGGGCAATTTACATTACAAGTTAAGCGCACTTGTAACTTAGATAAATAACTCTCTGTAGATTTGCGATGGAGGAGGAGGTGATTCATTTTCATCTTTTTCTTCGGTCATTTGATAGCCAGGTAATAAAGAAATTCCCAAACAAAAACACATTTAAGAGAAATGTTATATAATATATTATGAAAAAAGTAAGGGTTTTTCCGCTGGTTTTCCTTTACGAGATTCGCATAAAAAGCTCCGGGACCGTTATAATAACTAAAAGTAAGTCTTGGCTATTCTCAGTAGACTTTACAGTGTTACTTAGACTTTACTACCGAAACCCTTTTCTTATTCCATACTTAGGCCGAGTCTCCCCCCGAAACCCAAAACTTGGCCTACAACAAATAACTTTTTCCCGACCGAGTTCGACCCGAAGCAGTTCTCCCTCAGGATCGTAGCTCGAGAAAACAATAAAGTGATCCTCAAGGACCTCCTCTTCCTTCCCCCACTACCGAAAGGATACTGTAGAAGAAAAGGATCCACTTGAAGACACAAAGTTTTCGGGCACAATGGAAAAGGATCTTACTCCTCCTTACAAGAAAGCCCGTCATTAATCTTAAGTTTAGGATTTAAGTCCCTCCATGGGACTTGAGGAGAAAAGAGAACATGCTAAAGTGCTTGAGTGGTTCGAAGGCTCATTACAACCCGACCAGGTTTCCCTGTTGCTTTAAACCTTTTATTATAATAACTTAATGTTAAAACAAACAGACCAAAACAAAACTGGCCTCAAACTTCAAACAAAGTTTAAATACACCTGAAACCAAAACCCGACCTTTAATTAGTCTGCTCACCATCAATTACTCATCTTCTGTCAATCTCATGTTTAAAACAATTTCTCTTAAGTTTCGAAAAATTCCCTAGTCCATCATTACCTCTTTTCAAAGATCAAATGAAACATTTGCGGACCTCATCTGAAACCATTAACGTCACTATAAGTAATATCTGATAAATCTGTTCCGAAATAAACAATTTAATAATTATAATATTATGCAATTTTGAATTTGCGTTCTAGAAATGGACGACCGCAACTTCATCTACATCCATTATAGTAAAATATAATGCAAATATTTTTTTTTACGATTTAATAGTAGTTAATTGCTTGTATTATATCTGATCAATTACAGAATTACACTACCAGCTATTACACATTTCGTGTAGTATTCTTCCACACACATTTCTGGAATACTTTCTTGTTGTCAGTTGCTTTATTGCAAGGTAGCAACTTTATTGCCCAGATACACATACTTCCGATACTAGCAAGCATTAGATAATCCTTCGTTTTGCAACGAAGGATCTATATCGGCAAGAGAAGTCTTGCCACCAACAATTCAGAGCCAGAAGACGACATTAAAGAACCAAAAGTACAACTATAATGAATATCACTGTTTCCTTATTACATTGATTCAATTGGCATAGACTTGATTTTATTTAATCGCATAGCAATACTAACGATATCACTGCGATCTATTAAATTTGTCAAGTTTTGCTGAAAATAAAAATATCTTATTTTTAATATTTGGATGCGCTCTTTACATATGTGGCAAAAAGAGGAAAAGTAAGATAAAGCCACCGAGGGTGAATAAATGTCATTGATTATTCCAAAAACTAATCCAGTTAGCTGTTTCCAAGTGTCAACTAGGGTTGTGGCATATGACGCAGAAGAAGTAACACGGGGAAAGAGGAAAAAAACCTTCAACCGTAGTTTTTGAAGGACACTCGTACGCAATTTGGTATTCAAGAGTTCATGGCTTAGTTGGATTTCCGAGCAAGGAAAGGAAGAGCGTTGTAGGGTCGTATAGAACCCTCGCTGCTTACTGCTTACCTCAGCATAACATTTTTGACTTTTGGGTTAGAAGGGTAGGGTTCGTGTGAAGGGTCCTCTGCTACGGCAATAAGGACAAACTGGCGAAACAAAGAGGGGGAAACTTCTGGTTTCAAGGGATGAATTCTGCTGAGTATAAAAAGATGAGCTTACACTTGCTTGACTACTGAAATCGAATTTAGGTCCGGTTTTCTTATCTTTTACCTTCTTTCTTCATCATTTTATCATGATTGATTTTGCTGATTTTTGCTTTCCCGTAGTAGTCAAGTCATTCGTAGTATAGAGAAAGTAGTGCGATGGTGCACAATTAAAATGTTTTAATGTTTTAGGCTAAAAAATAAATATGTCTTTTTCCTATGCATGGAGCCTTATTACAGGGCCAATTTCAATGAAATTTGCCATCCATGTTAAGGATAAACGTACCTCATGAAGAATGCTTTTTTTTCAAGTTTGTGTGACTGATATTTCATGTAAATTACATTGCTACCTGGTCTTCTCGGCTTCGCCAGTGAAATAAACCGAAGAATAATTTAGTGGCAGAAAAAAACTCGTTCTGAGAATATTTAAAAGTCAGATAAACTAGTACTAAATGATCAGTAGATATTGAACGCTTTAATGAATTAAAATTGAATTTATTTAAACAAAAAACGATTAAAGCAAACAATAATTAATTTTAAATACAAAGCTTTTTTAATGTGTTTTAAATGTTCCTACAATTTGTCTTTTTGTAATTGCTACCCTGTAAACTTTAATTATATTTTTAGAGCTTTTTGTTCAAAAACCCAATTCTTTAAAAATATAATTTGTTGCGTATGGATTCTTCTACAGACTATATTTCATGCTGAAATAACTTTTAACACATGTTTGTATTATAGGAGGATATATATATATATATATTTTAGACGAACATATATTAGTGTTAATTGAATTAAAGGCAGAAAGTGGGAAAATGGTGGGTTTAAACCCCTCTCTAAAGACCCCGTTTTTGTACAAAAAAGAGAAAAAAACAGGAATAGAAATAATTTGTTGTTGGGGGTGTTTTTGCGTAGTTAATTTGATTTAGGGAGCCACAATATGTTACCCTGTGTTGTTCCCATTAGGCAACTCCTGTTGCTTGTTAGCCCTTTAAATGATCCATGCAAATAGCTCACCGTGGCATCTTATAATAGACAAATATATAGCATGTTGTAAAAATTATCCTTGAGTTTGAAATCTTGAAGGATGGTTTAAGCAATAGATTAATATTCAAAAAATTATTATAATGTGATAGTTTTCAGCCTCTCTAGGTACATATTTAGAAATCGCTAACTAGTGAAATAAAAGCTTTAATTATCAACAATATATCTTGGAATGAATTAGTAATCGGAAATTTCACTACATCAGTAACCCTAAAATATTATTTAATGTCATCAAATTTTTTTTATTCTTGTTTTGAAAAGCTTCAATTTATGATCACGTCTGGCGCAACAGCTTATCGGTTTTCGACCTTCCTTCATCGTTCTTGTCAGCTGGTGTTCAATTACGTTTTTGTATTGCTTAGTTTCTTCAATTATGATTAGAAAAGATTGATAGGGCGCGGGAGCTGAGGTTGTCACATTTCTAGTTGCGGTGTCTTCTAGACTTGGGCTCTGGATGTTGGAGTTTTTTCATGTATTTTCTTTACGCTATGTATCCTTATGGATTCAGTGGTTCTTTCTTTCTATTAATCGAGTAGTTGGTGTTTAGCTGAAGGGAGATTGAACGAGATATTTAAGTTACGAAGTCATCAGGGGCCCTACATTATTCGGTAACCTTCCGCATACCGGCGTGGTTTGAAAGCTCCCTTGCAATTTGGATTAGCTTGCTTACTTATTTATCTCACATTTTATTAGTTAGTTTTTAAAAGTGTGCAGTGGTGTGTATGTGTGTATATGTGCTCGTGTGTCCATCGCTATCAGACCATTCTTTCACATTGTCCATCCATCTTGACAATCTTGATGGCTGACTTCATTTTTTATTGGTTTTGATTTCCACATTCGTATCCTTGTTTCAGGATTTCATTCTAAATGGTTTAGTTATTTTGATAAGATTTTGTAAATCGCCCAATATCCGTCCTGTTTATCGATGAGTTGTCCTAACTCTTCGATATGACCCATTCTGCTACTTCCATTTTTTTCAATAAATAATGTAATACTACTATTTTGAGTGCCTGGTAGAGCAATGAGATCATTGATAGCATTTGAACGGTTCAGGCGTAAGAGGCTTCGATTTCCGACTTCAACAAGAGAGCCCACTTAAGTGAAATGCCTATCCGGTAACAGATGTCCATTATGCGGTTTAATTAGCTGATTGAGTGAACCCCGTGACGTCTATTAACCAATATAGTTGAATAATAATTAAGCTCTTTAGTAGGATCAAGCCTTCGACGTGCTGTCGCCTCAGATATTAGTGTGCACCTAGCAACTGTAAAATAAGTCATATTGTCTAAGAATGGATGAAAAATGTAAATATAAACATTTAAAAAAGGACAATTTGGACTTAAATGACGAAAATCAATTGCTAAAGTTACATAAATTAACAGGATATCCTGAAAGGACATAAAGGTAAAGATTTAATAATAAAGAAAGCATTGGAAGAAATAAAGGAAAGAAGCTAGTGAAAGACAACCAGGATAAAGGAATAAGGAAGAGGACTCCATCTGGAACCCTTAAGTACAATTTATTAGGTATAGCGAATACTAAAGAAAAAGGGGGGAAATTCTCACTAAAACCTTAGAGCACCTTATCTTCATGCCGTTTTCCCTAAAAAAGAACTTTATTGTCGACCATATTAAGGGACGTATTTAAATAACGTTGAAGGGGCCACTGCGCTTCCAAAGGTTTAAGGGAGTTTGAAGCTGCTGCAACCGACAGCGGAGGGCTTCATGATATTTATAGTAAAATGGGGCTGGGGAAGGGCTTGGGCGGGAAAATGACTCTCTTGGGGTCTCCGACTTAAAACCAAACCTTTAACATTCATAGAAATGCACCACAGAACTCACATTAACTTGGAAAATCTAAAAATAAATAAATAAATAAAACTATTTCCTTCCTAAATTGAATATTAAAAGTACGTTAATATATCGTGGTTTTTCTTTTATTTATCTTTCTAGAAATTAAAAGCAATCTAATAATTATAGGAGGGCATTCCTAAATAGTATAAACTACATAACTGGAAATACTCCTCACAGGAATCGAAACTTTTTTTGGACCAACAACTTACAATAAAAAGAATTTCTATTGACGAGATTTTTATTGTCGTAACGGTTTTACTGTCGTGGAGACAATATGCCAAAATTTTCCATTTCTACTCTATTATCTTATATATTCTATTGATTAGTGTTACCACTTTTTTTGCCATGTATCTTTATGAAGGAAATATATTTTCTGAAACTTTAGTAAATCTAAGAGGTAGTTTTTACCTTTTCTTTTAATTTTCCTTAAATTTTACATGTATCAATATTAAGTCCTTGGTAGCTAACTTATTTAGATCGAGAAGCATGTTTTGATAGCATAATAAGACGTTACGTTTAAATAATATTATTTAAATTTATAATTCCAAAGATGAAGAGTATTTTCTGCCACGGAGATAAGTTTTAATCTTTCTTCTTCTTAAAGTATTCTTTATTGCTTTTTTCCTTGACTCTTGGATAAGCTTTAATATTCCGTTCGCTTCTAAAGCGTAACGTACATATCCGTAACCGTATTTTTCTTTAGAAATGGCGACATTAATGCTGGTTGCCGAAACCCAGGAGGATCTGTTGCCTCGTATATCTAAGTTTACCTGTTCGTGTAGGGGAGAAGTTTACGTTGCCGAATTACTTACTGCTCCCCTGTTTCTCCTCCCTCATCGCGTATACTCGGACCTTTTTCTTCCCACACGCCGTTCCTTCTTCAACTTTACTTGGTGTTCTGGGCTCGTTTCCATCCAATCTTCTTGGCAAGGAAACAGGGGATGAAACTCGTGATTATCATGGATTCTCTCACCCTTCTTCGTTCTATTCCTTCCCTTCTTGAATGCATTTCCTTATTTCCTCTTTATACCACGGGTGGTGGAATTCTAACCAATTATTCTTGAGGAATTCGTTAGACCTCTCTCTAGCTAAAGCTCTAGTAAATAAGAGAGAGGATGAAGATAGATTCTAAATAACTAATTCCAAACCAATTTCCTTGTTAAACTGTCGTATAAATTGAAAGTTATTTTCAAACATTTATCCTTATATTCCTAAAACCTATTTACGTTGAAATCCTACATTTTAAACATTGGATATCTTTTACTATTTATGTATACTTGTCTTAACTAAATAGAATTAATAAATCTTGCGGATTTAATTAACGTTTGCTAATCACTTTTCTTAAGGTTCTAAAGAGAAAATAAAAATAATTACGTAAATACATATTGTAATGTTTAATAATGAACGTAAACAAGTAAAGGTTGTTAATTAACTAACACTATTACTGGTTCAATAAATTATTTTACTGTCGTAATCCATATAATAAATTTATGGTCGTTTTCGACTACACTGTCATTGTCAATGTACCGATAATACTACCCTAATAAACCCACACTAGATAATTCCTCTTTTGGCAATACATAAACACCAAATACCGCACCTTTCCACTAACTTCATGTATACAAGATCAATAAAATTATCTGTATTGCAATTCTACATATGTCATATGTATGCGATACTTATTGTAATACTTAATTTGCCTGCCTCATTTTGAACTAAAATTACTTTTAAAAAATTGGTTTTATAGACCGATATTTTTTTTTTAATTTTAAAGTAAAATGATAAAAATAAAGTCATGAGATTATAGTTCTCTTTATCTTTATATTATGTTCAATCTAAATGTAAAAAAATGATATCGGTCTATAA
>KZ651128.1:418489-428939 GCA_001010745.2 Gerris buenoi
ATATATATATAGAGAGAGAGAGAGAGAGAGAGAGAAATTGAGCAGATTGTAGTTACATAGAGCAGTCTTTTCTTCTTGATGATAAATGAAGATTGAACAGCCCTATGACGTAACACTCTTACATTTTCCCTCCCATGTTCTATATATTTATTTTTTTAAAAAAGAAAAATTGCAGAAGAAAAACTGAAACTTATTTTTTTTGGGGCAACAACGAAATGACAGACGCAGATGGTGTAAACCGCTAGTAAAAAATGCTCGTTGAATTGATCATTTATAATATTACTTTGAGGTTGTTCTAAAGAAAAAAATGCTTTTTACAGACAGAAATCCGTTTTAGGCATCGGGAACATTTTTGGTTCCGTGTCTGTCTGTTGGTCTGTCGCTGAATAGTTAAACTAATCGTCCGTTTTTAATGAAATTTGGATGGTAGGTCATAAGCCATCTTATGAGCCTATTGTTGGTCGTTCGTCCTATAAAGTTTCAACCTTATGCGTCCATTGGTTTCTATTCCACATGACCACAAAAATACATTTATTTACACTTTGAATAAACGAACATATGACCTTTATTGGTTTATAAAATGGTTTGAGACAAAATTAATTAAAGTTTTATCTTTCAATTAGATTAACTTAATCAGCTTTTGCTGAGGCAACTAATATTTACGTTTCCATATCTTCAAACGATCTACCCTGAGTCCCCGGCAGCGAAAGGGTTAACTTAATCAGCTTTTGCTGAGGCAACAAATATTTACGTTTACATATCTTCAAACGTTTTTTTCTGATTTTTATGAAGTTTTGGATGCTTTATCAAAAGTAGCATGCATATAACTCTAGATTAACTTCAATCACCTACCCTTGTTAAGCTTTTCTAAATTGATACTTCAATTTATGTAAAGTCAATGTAAGTCGATTATGTAAGCTTCCGTTACCTTTTCGGAAGGAAAATTATCATTTTTAAAAATCGAGGGGAGAATGAATATATTTCAGCATAACAAGGTGCAAATGCATTAAATCGTAAAAGTATACAATATAGGACGTGAGGACGCTATGCGCCACATTAATTGGCAAACTGTTTTGGTTTATTCAATCTGGTTTTGTATTTAATATTATTTTTCCCAATTTTTTCATGAACTTGTTTAATGAAGTAAAACACTATTTATTAGGGGAAAAATAAAGTAGTCTCTCCACTAAAAATGAAGTGGAGAGACTACTTTATTTTTCCCTTAAGATGACCTCCATAGACGCTCCCATATCTAACACTATTTATTAGTTTAAGTTGAGAATCAGTCTAAAAGAAATGGGAACAGGTCTGAACTTAAATGTTAAATAATTCATTTATTCATTCATGTTATTCATTCATTCATGTTAATTAATTAATAATTAATTTGATTTATAGTTTTAACTATAGAAAACTTTGTCTGATTTCACAAATGACTTTTTTTTAATGATTATTCTTAAATTCTTGTACTATATGTTTTTTTAAAATTATTATTTTTTATAATTGTAACAAAGTAATTTTAATATTGTATTTTTCTGTTTTGTTTCAGGTGCGTAGTGTGGTTGTACTATTTAAGTTGCTGTAACGTAAATGAAAATGTACTAAACATATTTTCAAAAGGTACCTAATTTATACTTTATTAAATTAATATGTAGTATATGGTTAAGCTAAAATCACGTCATTGATATATTGAGGGCAGCACGAGGTCGTGGGTTCGATCACGCAACGATAGACTGATTTACATCTGATCTGATGTCAAATTAATTATCACTATTTACTTTCTTCGGTGGTACACTGCACAATACAGTGTACATAGATGTGTCGTGTCATCACATGCATTCTACCACGGGGATTGTTAAAATAGGACAAATAATAGCCTAATTGCTAGGTTTAAACAAATAGTTTGTCTATGCCATCTAACAACTATCACTTAATTAATATTATATTCACAGATATTAAGAACAAGTTTGTCATGGGGTAAGCCTAACTGTCATAGTAATATAAAATTAAATTATATTTTAAACTTCTCACACGAATTATGATGCTCCGCAACATTTAACATTGTTTTTTACGGATGATAATCATAAAAAAATGATCGAACCCACTGACACAATCTTAATTATATTTATTTATCTTTGTAACACTCTCCCATGAACACATTAAGAAACTAATAATCGAATTCGGATGTAGCCAAAAACATGATTGCGGGTTCCCCTCTGAATGTCGATAGCAGGCAAGTCTGATCTCTTTCTGCTTCTTGTTCCCTTGGAGTCGTTTCGCTTCCACGCACAAAGTTTATTGAACTGTTCATGATAAAGCTCCTGGACTTTCGGAAAACCATAATACCTGAAAATTGCTTGTTTCCTCTCTTTCTATCTTCTTTTAATTAAAAGCTGTCGTCGTCTATTGCGTTTATTTACGTTCTTGTTTAAAGTTTTGCTTCTCAGCTTACCGAAGCTATTTGACCGTTTCGAAAAAATTCAGTTTTGCATCATACATTTCATGTGCACAATCCTACCTTTATTTACACCTATATCTTCAAAAGTTTCGCAGATCCCCTGATGAACTCCAACAGCCTGCGGCTTTTTAAATTTGCTAATTGAGAAATCAAAGCAAATTTAAAAGACTGGGTGGAAATAAAATAAATATGACCACAATAGTTTGTAAAATTATACGAAATAGGACGCGAAGAACCTATGTGTCACACAAATTAGCAGTCAATTTTTGTTTATTAATCTCTTAACTTTATCGGTTATCTGAAATTAATATCACGGAAATGTTGGATTTGTTTCCCATAGATTTCAATTCCGTAATTAATATGTTACAAATAAAACTTAAATGAATTATTATTATGCCGATTTTTCTGGTTACTGAACTCAACCAATTTGTTAAATTTCCTTCGGACTTTTTTATACATTGCATATAACTTAACTTATTTCTTATTTAAACCTTTTTCAGCAATTTCCATTATTTTTACCAACTGATTTATGTATTTTCTTTACTTCTTCAAAGAAACCGTGAAAAGATAAAAGGATAAGAAACGAGAACCTGTAGTACATTTTCCAGGATCTTTTTGGTTCAGGAAATTACGGCTGCTAAGGGTGTTCTTGCTTCCGAGGAGGAAGTGTATCCGATGTCTGGAAAATGTTACTAGGGTGGAACCCCTGTAGATTCTGAAATATTAGGGTTCTCCTAAACATCTTCGAACCCAATAAACCTTGGCCAGAGTTCTCGGTGTAAGGGGAGGTAGGATACCAGACATTTCGAAATGGGAAAGCATGGTCCGAACAAACTGCACTGCCATCAGTTTCATCAGATAGCCTCATGAAACCTCAGAGGGTTGTTTCTGCGGTTAGAACGAGTTAGGCCTGAAGGGGTTGGGGGAGGTTTTGTTTTTGGTATTTTCACATAACCACACCCCTTTACTTGTACTGAAGGGAATTACAACAAATCCCTGAAAATTTCTATAAACCCTTCTGGTTTCACCTTGATACATTTCATGCATATTTCCTCTTATACATTTGTCTAGATAATGGAATAGGTTTGTTAAACGTATTGCAAACCAGAATAAATTATTAAATTTCATAATATACTTACTTCTTCATGTAATATTAGTACATTCGTAGCTAACTATGACTATATGAGTTTAACTAACTAGACTATGTTAGTTCGAATCTCAGAGAGGTGATACATGTATCACATTGATTATCTCATCGAATAGATGAGTGGCTGGATAATAGCCCCGTCATGCAATGACCTAAGCTGTAGAACGGGACAAAAAAACCACGTAGATAAGTTCCCCGTTGACACACTTGTAGAAGTTTGTCCTGCTTCTAACTTAAACTATATTATAAATAATGCAAAGACACCGGAGATTAAGTAGAACGCAATAAATATAATGTGTCAAGAAAATACATTGACAGTAAAAAAGTAAACAATCATGAAGATCAAAACATTTCTAGAGGAGACCTGGAGTCTGTCTCTAGACACTTTTCGAACTCTCTGAACTCTTTAATTTGTTATTTTCCTTTTTAGGATACATAATTTACGTCAGCTACTTACGATCAGATAATGTACAGATTTACTGGTTGTGTTCAATATGTCTGACATATCTAGGATTCGAAACAATGAAGACATACTGATAGATACTGATTCCATTGTTTTGATTTGTTTCTAACTATGTTCTAAACTATGTTTGATAAACACAGTTTGCTTTTGATCTTATCGAATGTAAGGGGTGTCCATTCAGAAAATTGATTTTTTAATTTCTTTGAATTAAAAAAACTGTTTGAGACATCAGTTAAACTTGCCATGTCTCGTTGTTCGTGTCTTTTTGTTCACGTGTGTATCGTTCTACATTTTTGCAAACTATCATACCTTAAAAACTGCTCTACCGATTTTTATTATCATAGCTTACTTGTAGGTCCTATATTTATTTTAACCTTTTGTCCCGATTGATTTATCTTTGGAACTTTTTTTGTAACACCTATATTTTTGAAAAAATCCAATTTTGAAGAAACTTGGACACGGTTCTGCGCACATTTAATATTAAATAAAAATAAGGGCGGCCCCACTGCCAATCTAAATCGGTCAACTCCCCAACCATTTAAATTCCGATGGGGCCATTTCTCTAATAAGAGAACGAGAGGAACCTATAACTATTTTTTTTGCCTACCTCAAAATTAATTAATGTTTTAATGTTATTAGGCATGGAATGAACTATTTTTTCTTAATTTTAATTTAAATTTTAATTATTAACCCAGTTTGCCATTCCAAATTTTAAAATGTAGCCATGTTTAGATATTTTAGGAATTTTTGAGTTAAAATTATATGTGTGTATTTGCATAAGAAGGAGTTGTTAGTTATGTCATGTTTTACTGTATTGTTTAAGTTTGTTTAGCCTGCGGTGTGAACGTGTGCATGTGTAGATGCGTGGAGTATGCATATGTGGAACAAAGTACGTGCCCAAACTAAAGGTTTACAAATTTCACCGTAGTCTTTCTTTATTTCCAAGCTTTTTGTCTCAGGTCGTTTTAACTCAAAATCCGTTCCATCCTGACCTTACTCTATACATTTCCAGAAAACAAATTTTAAAAGTTTTAGAATTATTGTCACCTAAAAAATAATAAGATTTAAAGCAACCAAAACATTTTTTTTTTTTTTGTTCTGTTGGTTTGTATAAAAAATAAAGAAATCGGTCCGACCTTTCTAACCATATTACTATCTAATTTAAATTATTTAACATTTAATTTTTTTTTTTTTGGTGATTGTGTACATGTCGTTTTCGTTTATTCCGAAAATGCCAATTAGTTTCAGTAGTAAACCATTTCCTCAAAATCGTGCGCGTAGTTTAGGCTCCACGGGTCTGCGCTTAGATTCAGAGGATCTTAAAACATATAAATCCGTGAAAATATCATAATTGAATTTTGTGCAAGCTATACACTTTTTCTTAATTGAATCATGTATTGTATTAAATTGTATCATGTACTTTTTTTTCTTAATCATGTATTGTATATATACTTTCATGTAATACATGAATGAGCGTAATTTGATTTTCGAAGTACAAAGTAAGTTTTAAAGTTAAAACCCATAATGGCGTGTTATATTTATGATGTGTTAATAAGTTACATGTTTATTAGTCTTGTGGGGATATTATCATCTGGTAACAATCAGCTGGTTTACCCAAACACTAATTTAACTGTAATTTCCTCGCGAGAAATCCCGGAGAAATTAATTACATCGAGTCTACAACTCTAAGCGAGAGAAATTTCACCCTAGAACCGTGTTTTACTTAAAAGCAGCTAAACTCTCGGATCAGTGAGATATTGTAGTTTCACTTAGTGTAGCTGTAGGGTTAGAAGCTTATCTCTGTTATCTAAACTATTGTAGTGCTAGCAGGTAAAGTATCTACTCTAGTAGCTAGCTCACTAACTTAACTTATAATGAATTAAAACGTAGTTTCCGTGCTAAAATAGTTTCTACAATTTAAACAAAAGACTTAACAACTTAACTATGACTTCTAAGTAGAAACAAAGTATAATAATCACGCTACAATTTCACTAAACTATTAAAATACATCGTTGAAATAGTCATATATCATTAATAAAGTGAAAACTTCATTCAGAACTTATCTCTAGAATTTATACCGTTTAATTAACACTTTATATAATCGAACTTCATTTCTTTCAATTATCTTTTCTTCTCCTTCCTCTTTATAAAAATAAAACTATTTTTGAGAAATGTTTTTATTGAAAAACTTCCCACATTCTTTTGAGAAAACTTTTCCAATTAAGTTCCACGTGGTTTTAATTTTTTAACTGCGGTATTATTCGGGAAATTTAAAATAATTAAAATAAATTTTAATGAGTATACTCGTTTAAGTTAACCGCATAGTCTACAATTTTTTTTTTTTTTTTTTAAATATGCGTAGGAGCCACAGGTACTTTAGCGATTTTTTAGAAATTTAAAAAGCATTTTAATAAAAATCATACCCCTAAGAATAATGGGGAATGAAATTTTACATTATAATTTGGGAAAATATTGGTTGTAATAATCACCGATATTTTGCGGTGTGATTAAAGATTATGACATATTAGTACATATTTAAATGAAATCGTGGCTGTTTAATTTAAAATTTACTAGAATTTTTTAACCACACATAAAAATCAGAGTCAGACAATTAAATTGTTTCAGTATTTCGACTATTTTACGTAGTCGTACGTAGGTAGTACGTAAATTAAGTTTTCGAAATACAGAAACGATCGTCGGATAGTTATTTTATATAGATTGTGGTTAGATGATGATAAATAGTTAGTTGTAGTCAGATGATGTTGTTTTATAGTTAGAAATATTTTTTTTTTAATTTAAGTGTCTTAGTTATCATTATGATTAAATTTGAGGACACTTCCCATAAAAACTCTGAAATATTTTAAAATATACCCCATTTACTTACTCATCTAAACTTATAGGTAGATTTTTAAAGAAAAAAATCATTTAACTTGTGTTTTAATTTAAACTTATTTTCTGATAATTTATTATGTACTATTTATACTTATATTAAGTACACTTCGCAGATATCGTATCGAGAATCATGATTATTATAGCTCCCTTTTCTTGATTTATTTATTTATTTTTTTTTTTAAGAGGAAAATTTAATGTATTAGAAATTTATTTAATTGAATTGCTTTCATATTATTTTTATTTTTCTAAATATTTTAAAATGATAGTCCACTTAAATTAGAATAATTAAATCTCTAAGTGTTAAATTTCCGTTATAATCTAAATTCCAAAGTTGTCTTTTTTATGATTTTTCTCTTTCAAGCCCCTCTGAAACGGAAAGTGTAATGGGGGGCTTGATTTTTTAAGTCCGGCTCTTTAATCAAGACTGGTTTTTTGGCAGCTTGACTCGAAGGGAGGGTTTTCAAAGCACTATTATACTTTGATTCAGGAGGTTGAAAGCATAAATTTGAAGCTCTTCATATTTTTGGCTGGGTCGCTTAACGAGTACCCCTTCCCCCTCTCTCCTGGCTTTAGATGAATAGAGCAGATATTGTCAAGGAAACGCTTTTCTGATAATGGTCCAGGGGTTCTGAAAGTTTTTCCAAGTGATAAATTCGCGCGGGAAGCTGTTCTCTCTTGTTAAGCTCCGTGGACGCTATATAGTGTCAGATGAAAAGAGTTAACTAACCATATAAAGTCCATTAGTATAAAGGGATAGTTCGTGTAATGCGAACCCCCATCCTTGCATATTAATTACACACCCTTGTTGCGTTCTGTAGTTAGACCCGCCTTCACCCTTCATAACTTAAAACTGAGTAACTAATACGACAGAGTTTAGCCTTATTACTTTCCCTTGACTTTAAAGGGAAAGTATTGTTTTCCCCTGAAATATCCCGGAACCGAGAATATATATCCGTTATATCCGTTTTGGGTGTTTTTGAAACCGTTTAAGAGGTTATAGCTAGATGTTTGTGTGTCTGTCACGTACAACTCCCACAGATTTTACGCCAGAGAGTTGAAACTGAGTTAGAAAATCAGACCTCTATGTAGTTGAGCAACCCGAAAAATCATAAATTTGTGACTCCATTAACCCATTTTGGTTATAAAGTAAGATATACTACAAATATATAAAACTAGCTGAATACCCGTGCTTCGCTACGGGGTATTTTATTATCAATTTATAAACTACCATCATAAACATTTAAATTATTTTACTAAGCGAGAAAATTTATATTCTATCCCTCCCCTTTATTTCTATACCCCTCCTCTTTGATGGGATAATTTGCTAATATATCATATTAGTAATTAATTCCAATTACTGAAGAAATTCTTTAAATACAACTTTCAGGGAAAAGCAGCGTTATTTTCCTTGAGTACGTAAGTAAGTCATGAATAAGTTTAGGCACGGTAAGGCATGATATTATTTCATTAACTACTGTCTTAATATCTAAAAATAAGTCTAAATATTTGACAGCGATTGAAAAGAAATTTATTTGACAGTTCTTCCTACAGCAATTTCCACAAATCTTAAAATATATTCAGTAGTTTCTTCAGCAATTTTGGTTAAATACATTTTTTATAAAAATGAAATTAGAATTTTGAAATCTTTTTAGAAGCCCCGTTCTCCGCCCGATATAAAGCTACCAATACGTTTTCTAGCTTAAATCACCCTCAGAATTGAGTTTAACATTGTACCCAAGAACCACCAAAATATATTCAGCCATTTGGACGTGACTGACGCACAGACAAATGGATATAAAATTTGCTAAACTTAAATTCGATGTCAGGACCACTTATTCAGTGGAAATACAAAATTTGAGCCCAATCGGATAAATGTACAGACACAATAATTATTAGTTTTGTATGCATAGATAGATATCAACAATTACAGTACTTTTAGAGCTTTTTAACGGTATGCATCATTTGTACCCTGTACCGCAGTGTATCAAAATTTAAATTTCGAAAATTCATTTAGACAGTGACCTTCCCCTTACTTTAAAGGTCAAGCAAATTTTCATCGAACTCGAACTAAAACTGTAGATTTGAATAAAGAGCACACACACACGCCCGCGCGCACACACACATATCCGTTGGTTTTTCTACTGTACATTGGCATTTCCTTTTTACCCCCCTCCTAAATGAAAATATGACAAAACTGTACATAACAACAATTACTGTACTCTTAAAGAGCTTTTCAACGATATGCATCATGAATAGTATTCATTACTTTGACATTTGTACCCCGTACCCCTGTGTACCAACATTTCAACTTCATAATCTCATGTAGGCAGTGACCTTCCCCTTGCTTGGAAGGAAAAGTGTGCGAATATTCATCAAATTGGGATAAAACTGCAGATTTGTGTAAAATACAGTCATAGACAATTCATTTATAAGATGTAGTAATACATATTTTTACATTTTACCCCCTCCTAAATGAAAATATGGCAAAACTGAACATAACAACAATTACTTTACTTTTAAAGAGCTTTTCAACGATATGCATAATGAAGGGGATTCATTTTTTTACATTTGTACCCCGTACCCCTGGGTACAAAAATGAAAATTTTTCAAAATCCTTTCTTAGTGGATGCCTATGACAGGAACAGATTATTTCCTCAAAATTTCAAGTCTCTCGGTTAAGCAGATTTTGCTGTGCGTTGATTCTATGTCAGTCAATCAGGACATTGCCACTTATATAATAGATAACTTTGTTTTGGAATTTTTATTTTTTTGGAAGAAAATTGAATGTTATGTTGAATATAGCCCTCATAATTATGGTACCACGTTAATTTCTGGCATCTCCAAGTGTAACCCACCAAAAAAAAAATAAATAAATAAATAATCAACTTTTATTTGAACATTCGTCAAATTCTTGAACGCGAGGAAGCTATATGCGCGACTGTAATTGGCAAACAAATCATTTGATTCTCAAGGACAGATATGAAAAAGAATATTTAGGTATGTAAGTGGACAAATTATGATATTACCTATTATAGGGGATGGAAGAAAGGTAAAAAAATGTAACTCACACTGGAATGGAACACGGATCTAAGCGTTTACTGCCGCAATGATGACTGAAAATCCCTGAATTTTTGTGTTTTAGGTCATTTTTTACGGCCATTTTTAAAATACTGTTATTATATCTATATTTTTTCTCTGCTCATAAAGACCTTTAAAATGATATGTAACTTGATAGATATGCCAGTCAAAGGGCTTAAATAATTATATATGTTAAAGACCTATATTTAAACCTTAAATCTGTCACCCTAAATTTCGTGTAATTCGTGTAATCGTGTTTTAAATTTCTCGTTTTACTTATCAATCTTTAGTCAAATTTGTCATCGAAACAGATATTTGACCATATTACTTAATTTTTGCCTCCGTTTCATTCTTTTTTTAATAAGATTTGAATCTCTACACACACATTATTGGATATATAATATATATATATATA
>KZ651128.1:438440-462704 GCA_001010745.2 Gerris buenoi
AAAAAAAAAAAAAAAAAAAAAAAAAAAAAAAAAAAAAAAAAAAAAAAAAAAAAAAAAAAAAAAAAAAAAAAAAAAAAAAAAAAAAAAAAAAAAAAAAATAGAGTTTATTAAATCTTCATTCATTTGTTTTAATAAAACTTATTTCTTCCCATTATTTTGTTCTGCAGTTATTTATCTTCATTTAAAGAGAGGAAAATATAAATTATTATAATTTTTCCCATGGAGTTTTCTGTTGTGGCACCAAATTCTACTGTAATTTGTTTTTTTATTATTTAATGTTTTTGTTTTATTTTAGTCGTGATATATATTTGTTCTCCATTCACCAAACTTCTTTGTGCAATTTAGTTTAAGTATTAGATTTATTTATAATATATATGTACTTTAAGTAGTATCCTTGTTTATGAACGAAGTTTAAGTTTGTGAGAAATATAAATAATTATTTACACGAAATAATTTTATTTACTGTCTTAAATGGATACATTAAGTTAATTTTTAGAAATTCTTGTTAGAAAAATGAATAACAAAAATATAACACAGACACTTAAAACTTTTTGATAATCTTTAGACTAAATTTTTACTTTCTCATATACGAAGTACATAAAGAGAGAAAGTATTGTGATGGCGTAAAAAATCCAATTTTCAGATTTTTATAGATTTACACGTTTATTTTTTTCAATTTTAAAATTTGGAAAATATTTTAATTTTTAATTTAAATTAGGTGCGATGCACATAAGGAGTGGTTACGTGCATGTCTTCACATAGGTGAAACTTATATTCCAGGAGATAGCGTGCAAAAAATGTGTCTGACTAACATCAAGCTAGAATTGTGTGTGTAAGTATATATATTTTTGTGGCATTAAAGAATATATGGTCGGCTAAGTTTGTCTGCGAGACATAGTTTGGCAATATCCATTAAAAAAAAATCCTGTGGAGATCGGCCTTGTCCCGTTTTTGGTAGACAATGTGATTTTCATAATCCTGAGTACGAACTTAGTTAGTAAACCAAAAATCAATTTGATGGTTGTTTGTCCCTTAACAGGGGAACACTTTGATTTCGAGTTATACGTGACTAACTAACCTATTAAGTGACACACTACCATCAATTTGATTATTGTTCTACTAAGTTGTCGTTCAAAAACGTAATCTCCTGGAATATTATATAGTCAGCTTCGTGCAACAAAATTGGAATAAAAATGAATAAAGTCAAAGCACACTTACCAACACGAAACAAGAGTATTTTGAATTGTTTTACGCATTTTCTAAAACCTAATTTTGCATCCTTTGAAACTTATCGAACTTTACTTGAGGAATAAGTGCGTTGATGGAGGTCAACTTAATAAATAAAAACCTAACTTAGTGCCTAACTTTAGTATGTATGATTTTATTTTTCTTTTTTTCTGTTTCAGGTACGGTTCAATCTTGAGGAAACATTTGTTGTCTTATAGAAGGGCTCTTTTTCACGCTATTTGTTCTAAAAATAATTCTTTATCAAAAATATTTGGGAGGGGTGTGGAGAGGAAGAGAGCTATCTGGCTTAAATCCAAACCAATCCAGGACAAACTCTTTGGTGAGTACTTTTTTTTGTTTGTTTTTTTCTCCAAAAAAATAAAAATATTTTCCTCTGTATTTTCCCAGCTTTTCATTCTTCATTCACAGAAGAAGAATTTTTTTCGGATTTACCCTCCAAAAAAGGGACCTAAAATCCTTTGCTTTTTTTCCTAAGCATCCTGGGTTTTATAGAGTAAGACTTCTCCCATGTGAAGATGGAGCTTAGCGCAGGACTTCAAGTACTTGCTTCTAACATAACCAATCTCCTCCTAACTTTGGCTATTTTCCAGTATCAAGTATTTTTCTTATTTTTTTTTTACTTTTCGCCAAGAATCATTGTTTATTACTTTGGAAAAAAAGTCCGTTTGATATACAATAATTTACTTTTTTCGGTTGGTTTTAAAATGACTTTTTCCGGCGTCTGCTTTTAAGACGTTTCCTCCAGTTGATTATAGAAGAAGAAATAAATCTTTAGTTTCTTTGTTTCTCTGAATGATTTTTTTTTCTTTTTTTTATTGTCGTTTCTTTTAGTTGGAATTTATTTTTTCTTTCTTGATTAAAACGTTCTGATATATATTTTTTTTATAAAAGTGAATAAATTGTTTGTTTCAAAAAAGAAAATACAGTAGAAGTCCATTTAAACTATAAATATATGTCTAACTTATGAGTATTTATAAGCTATGTTTAACAATTTTGGTAAATTAACACATGATAGAGTAAACTACACAACTTTATTTTCGTAATAATAAACAATAAAATCCGGCACTTCTTTAGATTGTTACTCCCATTAGAAAGAAAACAGAATGGAGTAAAAATCTAAAGAAGGTGTACGGAATGTTCTTCTTTAGACTGTTACTGCCCTTATAGTAACAGAAGTGTGATAACACGTCCAAAAGTACATTGGACTGTTTATATTGAACATCTGTTTGTCTTAATAGTTATTCATTTAGACAGTCATTTATATTGTAAAAACCTTAGACAGATAGCAATCTACAGAAATACCGAAAAACCGAGCAGAAAAGCCTTGAGAAGGTTAATACAGATTTTTTTTATAATAACTAGGGGGCTTCGCCCTCTACTCGCTTCGCTCGCCATAACCCCCGAAAAGACGTGGTAGCGGCCGACGTGGTATAAGAAGGGAAATAGTATAGTTATGGAATATGTGATGGGAAGTAGAATTGTGGCTGAGATGTAGTGGGGGAAAATTTCCTTTTCTCGCTGACATTTTAATATACCTACTCTCTGTCTCGCCTTACAGGCTTTTCTTTTCTCGGACGAATATAATATCACCCTTACTCTGTCTACACTGTTAGTGCTATGTCACTCAAGCTCTGCCTCCCCCCCCCCCCCCGGACTCAACCCTCTTCTAGGGGGTATCGCCTAACGCACTCCACACTTAGTGAAGTATGTCACTCTCACTCTGAACTCGTTTGTTTACAAAATGTTATTAATAATATGGAGATAGATAGATAAAAAATGACAGAGATAAAATTCTGATAAAAATTCACATGTTCGTCGGGATGATGCGAATGCGAACCCCTTATAAAATAGATTTACTCTCTTCAGCTCAATCATCTAATATAGTATTTAAATTTTTACTTCCTCATATATTTATAGTAAATAGATAAGAAGTATCAGTGCTTTTGTGATTTGATAAGATGATTAAGGTCCCATGAGTCTATGAAAATATTTTGTTAAAAAAATCTCAGTCTGTTATCTTTAAATCAGTGCAGATGCATGGTGCCTAATTTACTTGGTCGATTTTGATTACATTTGGCATACATGTACGGTAAATATGCACCTAGGTAAAATTAAGAGATGAATTTTAGCCCTTCATTTGGGATGCTACCCCTCAAAAACTCTTTTTTTTAACTCTTTTTTTTAAACGATTTAAACTTTTTGAATGTAATTTTTCAATATGATACTAATATCACTTACACCTTTAGTCACTTACACACTTATAAGTGATACTAATATCACTTACACCTTTAGTCACTTACACACTTATAAGTGATACTAATATCACTTACACCTTTAGTCACTTACACACTTATAAGTGATACTAATATCACTTACACCTTTGGTTTCTTCTCCTCAATTAAGTTTAAGAATGTACATCCGAGATGTAATTTTTATTTGGCCAGATTTTTTTCTTCATTTTTTTATAAATATTTCAGAAATCACGACTTTCATTGGAATGATCTTGTATTTCATTCAGATCTTATGTAGTAAACAAAAAAGTGCTATTTTATCTTCCTCTTTCTTTTATAAATAAATTAAAATATTATCCTAACGATCCTAGAATAAACCATAAAAAGATATTTTTTAAAAGAAAAATCTTGACCTTTAAGTAATTATGGATCTTTGTTCAGTAGAAAAAAAAAATTTTTTAAACATTTATTTAGAATATACAGTTAAAGTTCGTCACAGCTAATTTCATGTTTCTATAGTCTCTCTCCTCTCCCTATTCCTTCTCTATATTCTACCTCTTGGTTGGACGGGGGGTGGGGGTGAGTTGTGAACCCCGAACTGAAATGAAGACGCTTTTTCCTTTCCTTCAAGATTAATTCATAATTTACTAACTTGTTTTCAACCCAGTTTTTTTGGAGGGGTTGCAAGAGTTAAAAAAGTTTTAAAAATAAATAAATAAATAAAGAAAACAAGATAAAAATAATTATATATATGAATACAAAAATAACATTAAAAAAGCAATCTCTACTTGATTCACGGTTTTCTTAAGGATCCTTAAAATTAAGCAACTAAAATTTCATCTTTTCAACTAAAATATAATTATGTTGAATTAAATGTATTCTGTTTTTACAAAATAGAATTTTTAGTTCAAGTGATTAACCCCTTGAAATATTTTAAGAAGTAGATTATGTATAGTAATTACATTCATGTAATAAGTTTTTAAATGCATCTCTTTTTCTCTCTCCCTCTATTTCTATAGTGTCTATTTGTATTTTACTATATTTATTAAATTTAATTAAAAACTAACTCAAATTAAAATATTCTGTTAATGTGGCATATATCTTCCTCGCGTCCAATCTCGTACTTTAATCGTATTTTTGCTGTTATGACCCATTATTTTGGGAAGTAACTATGGGTCCGCAATGGGCCCTCATTTTGGGTGGGTCCCCAAATACTAAGAAAATGAATTTAATATCTTTGTACAAATGCCGATGGGGGCCCCTTTAGAGCATGATAAAAATCTAAGTCTTGGAACAACACCTCAATACCAGAGGTGTTTTTTTTTTTTTGCTCATCAATTTTCTTTGGCGAGGGGCCCCCAATGCCCTTCTTGTGGGGGCCTCCAATGCCCTTGCTACATCATTGTCATTATTGTTTAATTTATTTACTTTCTTTCCTTTTTAGGGTCCGTAGGCCATACGAGGGTCCTATATATATATATTCCTGGACGCATGTCTGTATGTCATATCGCACCTGTTCCCCGAAAGTATACCTTTCATAAAAATTTACAAATTTATTCCAAAAAATAATCCCTAATAAACTAGGGGGTTCAATTTAATGGAAATGCATAATGTAGGGTAATAAATTGAATAAAAGAACGCCCGAGTACAAAATATAGTTGGTTTCACGTTTGCGCCATATATCGTTGAATATTGTATTTTTCTGAACCCTTAAGACACAAAGATAAAATTTGAGCAGTTGATTCCATGAGCGCATTAGTAATTTTCCACGTATAACTTTCATTAACGCTGTTTATTTCTAAAAAATTTTACTCGAATCATCTTTAAGAACTAAATATCTTCAATATTTTGTTTTATCTTACTTTAGAATTATTATTATCGTGACCATATTAAACATTTAAACTTCCTAACTTGTGCAATGTGCAAGTGATACGATGTTTAATTCAGCCTTTGCATCCCCCCTCCTAAGAAAAAATAAAGATAAGTTGGAGCAGTTGATTGTTTACTGCTCCGAAGCATCTTTAAGAACTAACACTTAAAACTTATTTTTATTTTACCTTAGTATTATATAACGTGGCTATATTATACATTTGAACTTCCTAGTGCAAGTGAAAAGGATACGATTTTTAATTCATTTTCTAAGCTTTTGAAGTGAAAAGCAGAAATAAAGCATGTTAAGAGGTTAGAAGTCATTAGCGGGAATACTCTTTTAGTTCCGGTAGTGAGTAGTTCACAAGGCTGCCTCAATCTTCTTAGAGTGCGCCACAGGTACACAATTTTTCTGGATGACATACTTTTTCCCCTACAAATCTTAGTTTTTCATCCTTTCATGCCTCGCAATTAATAAAGCTCTTTTTGAATGCATTTTTTTTACTTCAAAAAGCAAAACAAAGTCATTAGTCTGGAGATGAATGTATCCTTCCTGTTCCGGAGCAATTATGTTGTGCATTTAAAAGTAGGTCAACATTTTCCTAAAAAGTAAAAAAAAAACAACTCATTAAAGGTAAGTAGTTAATTTTTTTTATTTTAGACTCGAGATTTTTTGAGCATGTGAGTATCTCATTTATTTTTGTTAATTGAGGTGGGTCCTTTTTTTCCTTTCTTTTCTACCCTGAATTAACTTGTTAAAAAACATTTAAGTAAGAAGTGACGAGCTTACTATAAAGCTAGGGCTTAATATGTTTATTTTAGTAGAAGTGAACTTATTATTAACACTTGACTTTTTTGTTTTTTATAATTGTTTTTTAGGGTTTCGTTGTAAAAAAAAAAAAAAAAAAAAAACCCTTATAGTTTCGTTCATGTGTCGGTCTGTCTCTCTATCTGTCACTCTGTACGGTTCCAATAACTTTTGAAGCAAAAGAGATAAAACCGTGAAACTTACCAGTATTAAAGATCGTTTTGACGCGCACACAGGAAAAATATAGAGAACTCAAAATAATCAGCTGTTCAAATTCAAAATGGCGGATAATTCACATCGCGAGAAAAAAATATTTTTTTAAAATTTTGAGTGGGGTATCAAATGAAAGGTATTGAAGAGTAGATTACAAATATATATACCACTTGGGGGAAGTGTTTAATTTTCGGCGCCATTTTGTCAAAAAACATCGAAATTTTTCGTGTCCCCCCCCCCTCCTCTCTCTTACTAATTTTGTTTCACAATACCAACGAAATCCTTTTTACGTGAGACTTCACGCCTTACTAATTTATTTATTATTTTGGTCACTACTTTTGGATTTAGCTGTTTTTCTTGTTTTTATGATTTTAATATTTTCAACTTATTGTCAACTATTGTTACTAAATAATCATGTTTATATAATTCATTAAGCTCTTCAGCCAACTGGATATTTCTAAAATAATTTACTACTAATTAAGATAATTTATATTTTAAGTAAGTATGTACCTAGGTAATTGTATTTCCTATGCAATTAAATATCTTTATGTTTAAAAAACTAAGTTATTTCAAGTTCTATTTTGACGAAAATTATGACCATTTTAATTTTGTATAACTGGGCTTCTTCCAGCTGCACCTAACTGTCCTCGTTTTTATTGTTAGTTAGGTAGTGGACTTAAAAAGTCTAGTTTCCTAGTATGAATGTAACAACTTGCAAAAGACAGGAGTGACACCACAAAAATTTGTCTTACACTTCTCTTTGACGATATCTTCCTTTCTTATGTAGATTTAGAAATGCCCATGTATATTTATATATATCGGTGTGTGTGAACAAGATAGGTTTGGGTGAAGATAGGTTGGAGTTAGGAGAGGGTGCTGTAGTTTGTTGGATTTCCGTGTTCGCCAGATAAGGATATTGCCACGTGGATAATGCTGGAATGTTGTGCCTTATGTTGAGATGCAGCGGTAGATAGGTTGAGGCCTTAACACGTTCGTCTCCTATACCCATGAAGAGGAGAAGGAAAGCCATCGTGTACATGCAGATAGAGGGAAGGGAGACATAGTCATAACACTAACCACTTCTTCTCGTCTCTAAATCTTTATGTTTCTTTATGTCAGCACTGCGAGCAGCTTAAACTGTGCAGTTTACATGCAACCTTGAGTCGATATACGCAAAATCCTCTTCCTCTGTCGTTTAAAATTGGGGGGAAATGTTTATTATAGCAAATAAATAAAATATATTATTGGTGTTTCAAAAAGTTATTTTTACTTTCTCGCATATGTTTCATAAAAAATAAAAATTCTTAAGATGGAAACGTTGGGTCATAACGAGCCTATAATATATATGTATACACATACGTGTGTGTTTATAGATATGTTGATACATATATATATATACATAGGCTCGTTATGACGGTAACTTTTCCATCTTACGATATTTAATGATTTAAACGTTTCAAGATCAGCTGAGTCTAAAATGTGTCCTTTAATAAGTGATCCTAAATTTAATCTAGCGCACCGAACCGATTTTGATTTAAGTTTGTTGTGAAAGTTCGGAAATATCATATTCCGAGACATTACAGTTGGCCAAACATAAAGCGATCCGTCGTGGAACAAGCAAAATTTATATGTTTATTTTTTTAGTTATATATATCATAAAAAATACTGAAAAAAGTGTTCACATAATATTTTTTTTAATCTTCACTTATTTTTCTTATCTATCATCGTTACATTATTATCTCTAGAATAATCTATTTGTATTCGAATGTAAATGCATATTATATTGTCTCTTAAGGTTTAATGTACCTAATATGTTTAATAACCTATTTATATAATAATATTCTTTATTGTATTCTTTTTAAAAATATAATATAGTCATTAAGTTTTTTTTTATATTTATATAATTAAATGTCAATAAGGATGAAAGGTTTGTAGTCTATTGTTTGGTACAAGATAATCAACTCCCCTCTATCTGTTTCTTTTTATTATGTCTTGGGTATAATTCACCCTCTTAACCTTTTTGAAACTTAAAAACAAAACAAAAAACTATAGTTTATAAAGAAGTCGTTTGGCTCAGGATACGGGTGATTGAGAACCAAGCAACTTAATTTACTATTAACCTAGCCCTAGTAGTCCTAGTACCCTGATTGAGAATTAAAACACAATGAGTTTAATCATGAATTATTTTTTTCTTTTTAAGACGTAAATTGTTTCTTGCTATTGAGCGTGTAAAAGACAATTAAAAATAAAATAAGAAAACACACACACACACACACACACACACACACACAGACACACACAGACACACACAGACACACACACAGACACACACACAGACACACACAGACACACACACAGACACATAATATATATTATTGTTATTGTGTTTGCTAACATCAAAAGCTGGTTACTGAAACTATCATCTTAAACAGAGCTAAATTGGTCAGTTATTGTTATATATTGTTATATATCAAATACAGACTGATGTACATCGTTATTACAGTGGAGAACATGTATATTTTAATTGATTACATAATTTGTTTAACGTAATTGAAACAAAAATTTTTGATCGATATACTTATTTAAATTAAAAATAAAACAAAAGAGGATGAGAATTAAAGTCGAAAGGATACGATTTAAAGAGTTGGGACAATAGGATTCAGGAAATAAAGAAAATAAAATTATTTACGATAAAGGGTTGTTATTTTGAAAGTATTGTCCCGCCCTTGCTGTATCTGAAGAGGCTTAAGTTAAAGGATATGCGGGCCCTTTTTAACTGTAGTAAACATTGAATCGGAAATGTCCTGGGTCGTTTACACAATCCTTTTGTCTTGCCATGAAGAATGAATGTAGGAGGGTTGAGGGTCGACACGAGATCGAGGTGGTATTGCGTCGGACAGTTCCAGAAACTCGAGGGGAGTCGGAATTGGATGATGGATGACTCTGAAGGAGGAAAGGGTACGATGTGGTTAAAAGATCTGCCCTACGGTCTAATGTCACACACCACCGACTTCCAAGCACAACTTCCCTCAGCCGTTTGCGATTGAGATGATTGGTCTCTTTTTAAGGATAAGGTCCTTCATTTTTACTTTCCTTTAGGCCTCTAAGGTCTTCCGATTGTATATATTCCGTCATCTTTAGAAGTATGGCCTTCCATCTTTTTGATATATAAGGTTTACTCCCATCTTTCTTTTTGTGAAATATAAGAATCATTGGGTTTAGTCCTTTAGATGTATTGTAGTCTTGCGAAGATATTGTGGTCTTTCATCTTACGATGGATTTAATGGTATTTCGGTTTTTACCCTTTACGCACAGGACATTAAGTAATTCAGTTCACGCACTGTTTTCCTTCTTCTTCGTCTCTCTTCTTCTTTTTCTCCCTTTTCCGTCTCTGTTTTGCTATTGGTTGAGAAACGGTCACTCGGAGGAACCTGAGAAGAATGGAAAAGGCGGGTATCCTTTTTCTACTTTTGTCCGGTTTGTATGGGTTTCTAAAAAGGGTTATATGCATTAAGAAGAAAATGCTGAAAGGGGGAAAAGGGAATGAAGAATACGTACATAGTAAATATTATACTTTTGCAAAGCTCAGCACAATCAGACTTTTATTTGTATTGTGGCGAAAAGTAATGAGAGAAAGTAATTCTTATACTTCCTTGCACATTTCACTTTATTCCTTATTATGATTAAAAAAATAGAATGAGACATGTGACTCTTATTATAATGGTAGTTAATGTAAATAGCGAATAATACTTTATTGAAATTAAATAAATTGTTTACAATTTTTTTTTTTTTTTTTTTTTTTTCCATCTCTAAAGATTTAAGTTATCGATAGCTCCTCATGGGATTTTGAAAACGGTTTTGAATACTCAATTCGGCTTCCAAAATGGAAGCGATTTTATGAAAGATCTTTTCATTATGTAATTTCCATTCAATTTTATTAAGGGAAAAAGCATTAGAATTTTGCACGTTTTGACGAATTGTTCAAGATGAAATAATCTATTCAATTCCAGATTCATTATTTTATTTTATTTTATTTTTTTTTTTAATTTTCCATAAAAATAGCTTAAATTGTTATTGATGTAGCGGGTGTTATTCTATCTATCTTCCTCTTTAGTATGATTTAGAAGACCTTGATCAATAATAGCTTTAACAGATTATTTTACAGGTGTAGAAAGCTCTTGATTTCAGATACTGGGGGTGTAAATTAAAATTATTACTATTTATTTATTTGCATCCGAGGTACCGAAGGTAAACTATGTGATCGTTCTGAAAAACTAAAAAAGTATATGTCTTCGATTTTAAAAATTTCCAAGATATAGAAATCCGTTTCAGACATTAGGAACCATTTTTGGTCCCGTGTCCGTCTGTCGCTTAATTTTTGCAAAATAATAAAAATCTTAAAAATTACTCGTTTGATTTTAATGAAATTTGGATGATAGGTCATAATTAATAATTAACTAATTAAGTCGAGGAATGGTATTAGTTGTAATGCATTACTCACTAAACATATTTCTTGTTCGTTATTTCACAACAAATTAGATATAAATTCACGTTGATAGGCTTTGGACAAATTTTGATGTTATTATCACATGCCTATAATTTAAAAAGGGAGGTTTTAAATTTACAGAATCGACCCCCCCTTATCGTGTTATGTGACTTCGAATTTACGTAAGTCGGGGTATTACTGTATACTAGACAATATTGTGTTGTAAAAATATAACTCCAATAAAATGCTTGGTAGGATGTGAGTAAGCTATGGGCTAGACTTATTGACACACTATTTTAATTTAAATTGTGATCTTACAGTTGCTCAGATTCAATTTCAGCGTGACAACCTTGAATTATGTAAATTTCAAACATTCCAAAATGACAGAATGATTTGAGAAAGTTAGTTCTTGAAATTTAAAAGCGATTATTTAATCTCTTATTACTCCTACATGTCTGAAGCTAAAATTGATTCTCTCTTTGAAATTTTGTAAGCTCTGTGATTTTCCTTATCATAGAAGGAAGACGTAGTATATTTTACGTTAATGATCTAGAAAGCAATATTTTGTATGTAAATTTCAAGTATCCATATTTCTCTCTCTCTTTGAGGAATATAGTATTCCAATTTGAAATGTCATGTTAAATCCGTATCTGAAACATTTTGCCGACGAGCTATTACGATAATCCTACCGCATCTGGATATTCCAAGGTTATTATGATAATGTCGCAGCATAATTTAATGGTCTGATGATATATCGCTGTATGGACTGAGATATTTTAGTTTTCCATTTAATCTCTTGGATGGTTATCGGATAGATTTCAGTTCTACCTTTAAACCATCATTGTATGCTAAATAAGATATTTGATATTTTGTAAACCTTATTCAAAACCTTATTTCCTTTCCAGCATAACATATGTAATGATTCGTGATTCTTTTGAAATAAGTTTTGAGATAAAATTGTTGGTTTTATCTTGGAAATGTTTAATCTCAATTTACATGTTTCTTATTAGTTATTCAAATTACAATTTGACTAGATCTGAATGATAGATATTTCTTTTTATAGTTTATGATTAAAATTCTACTTGAACGAATTATTCATATGACACTTTTAAAATATTCTTTTTATAACTTAAGATTAAAATTCTACGTATTCGAAAAAAATGGTGTTACTAATAACCACTGATAATATTGTTCAAAAATTACCGAACATAACTGAAGCATTGTGATCGATCTATGTAACTTATTATTTCAATTATTTGAACTTATTGGGCAGAACAGAAAGAGGAAATAAAAAATTAAAAAAAAAAAAATTTTTTACATGAAGAGTCAAAGCTAACGGTTACACATCTCTATTACTACTAAATTCTACTACAGTCACAGTCTAATTAAAGCTAAAAACACATGCACATAATTATTTTTTCAAATTCAAGTCAACATTTCATAAACAGAGATTCAGACAAAAGGGAAATAATAGGTATATCGGTATTTTAGTCTGTAGTGTCTTTTAATGTGATATTGAATGTGACACAACTGGATATTGAACCATTTCTGAACAATCCAAAATTCAATTCTCAATGATATAATATTACTTTATACTGATGTGGCCATTCCTCAAAAATGGACTTATGTACTAGAGTAATTGGTATTGAAGCTATTTACTAGAGTAATTGAAAGACTATTTTTTTAGTACAAAGTGATTTTTTTTCTTTTTTTTTTTCTTTTGGGTTTTAGTCCCGATCAACTGCCAGGGTTATTACATAGTTTTTTTTTTTGTATTTGTTGTGCATTGTATTTTGATGGATTTTATAATGTCCTTTTATGGGTGTTATAAGGTCCCCCGGTTTTTTTTAAAAAATATATAGTTATTATTTTAAGTCATTCAATCCTTCATATTAGTAGGACGGAGTTTTAAATTGTTCAACAGTTTTCAAGGAAATTTGGTGCGTGAATTTTAAAATGAACAAAAGAAAAGACCATTATCTGAGCTGAAAATAATTGAGAAGAAAAAGGAATAAACTATTAAGTCCGCATTAGGCAGTTCAAAATTTGACTGACTAATTTCAATACGAAATTTTAATTTATTGTTGCTAATTCTGCAGAGAGAGACTTTGTTATTGCCAATTACTACTTATTATACAAATTTCGTTGAGAACTTTTTTCAGAGTATTTTTGATTATAGAGGTGAAAACCTGCTTTCACTATACATTACGTAATGTGATTTTTTGACAGTTAAATGTTCGAAAATATTTAACGAAATAGTCTTAAAATTTATATTAATTACAAGTTGGACAACTGATTATAATTATGTTATCAAGTGTTTAAATCTTATTACTTCTATTTATTAATTAATTGTTTATAAAATGTAAAGTTTTTTTTATGGTTTTTACTATCTATTATATTCAAGATTCATTTCATGAATATCTCTGAGAGTTAGAGCTTTATGGTTTTTATTTTTACGACTCTTCTCTGTCTCCGTTTAATTATAGAGTTAGCAGAAAGTAAGTATTGTGGAGGTGGGGGTTATCCGGTACGCAGCAGTGCGTCGAAAACGACCGTCTATAAAACGCGTTATTTCCGGTGCGTAAAATCCACCCTTTTTTTATAAATCGTTAAGTGCGTTTTCTAAATAGTCTAATAAAACTTTTTGCTTTTAAAAAAGAGGGGAAGATGCAGCGCTTAACTACATTTTATATCGATTCCTTCACTTTAAACATTTTCGATAAAAAAATACGCATTTGGTGAAATAAAAAAAGAACATAAACTTACTGCTTGTTAACGTTCAAATTTGAGAAATAAGTATTATGTTTAAACGTCAAAACTTCACGACTTTAAAAGTGCGAAAATAGCCGAGTAAAAAGCTTAACTTTATTATTATTATATTTTTTTACAAAGTGCTGAAAACTGTAAAAATAAAGTAAAAAGCTTTTAAAATTAACTTTTATTAAAAATATAATTTGATGTGGAAGGCTGTTAAAGAGGCTTAAAAAGTTCATTTAAAAAGCTTAGGTTTAAATGCCGACCTATCTGATTTTCTAATTTTAAAGAGGTTTTTGTGAAAAAAAAGGGTCGAATATACTAAAAAAAACTTGTTATATACATAGCAATATTGTTTTTAAATCCCAATACAGTTTTCGTTTTAAGGCTAAATAAAAATAATTTTCATCGATGTCTCGGAAACTTACATTGTTAGATCTATATTTTAATAGAATACATTTTAGATTTTTTTTTTTTTTTTTTTTTTTTTTTTTTTTTTTTTAATTAAAATTGGAATATTTTCTGAGAAATAATAATTGTTTAAAAAGTTGTTGTAGGTAGCCTACCTAAATTTAGAGTTAAACTTAGTTTTTCGATTGGGGCTTAGACTATGTTTTTTCTGAAAAAGCATATGTACTCAATTTTTTATTTTTAGTTTTTATGTCCTAAAAATTTTAATAACATCTACTGTAATGTTGATCGCCGTGAGAAATCAAAACCCCGAAGTTTCGCCTGGAAAAATTTTTACATTATAATATAATCTTGTTTACTGTAATAACTTGTCCTTGTTGCGAGCATGAGGACCAATAGATCGTGAAAAATTATTGTCGATAAAAACAAATAATAAGTAGGTATAGTATATCACTAAAGAACATTTATAATTTTAATTATAATACCTGTTTATTATTTTAAATTATAGAGAGAAAAAAAATCAAAACATTGGGAGAAAATTATTATTATTATTATTATTTTTTTTTTTATTAAAAGTTTTGTCAAGTTATATTCTTTAGTTATACCATATTTAATTAAAACCTTTTTTCCTTTGTCTCAAGTTTAGCCACTTTAAAACGCTTTTTTAAATTAGAAAAAAGAAATACTCAACCATGTTACATAATATCAAACTGTAATAAGAACGCCAGCTTTAAAAAATAAAGAAATAATAATATTATTTAAGAAGTGAAAGCTAGTAAATGAATTAAAAATTTAAGAAAGTTGGTTTAATGACATAACATGTACATGTGTAAGATAACATTTAGTTTTAGTGCAAACTTACTGCTTTACTACAACTAAACTTAGTAAAAACTTACTAAGCTTCTAGTTTAATTTTTGCTACAACTGAACTTAGTACTAACTTTCTAAGCTTCTAGTTTAATTTTCGTTAGGAAAGGTTTATTCCTTGTTTTAAAATAACAAATTGTTAAGTAGAAGTACAGATAATATGACACTTTAAAAAAAAAAAAAAAAAAAAAAAAATAGTTTTTTAATCTTTACTTTTTTATCTCTAACTCATTTATAATTATTTGCTTTCCTACTTTGAAATCAGGAAAAATATTTTTGCTATCCCGCCCTGAGGACCATATTAATATTTATTGATAAGGCCCATCGTTTTTTTAATGATAGTAAAATTGTTAATGAATAATTATTAAATGTATCATTGTTCTTTGCCTATTTACATATTGCTTCTGAGCTTACCGAAGGTAACGGCAGCATTGTGTTCACTTTTAAGAACAGAAAAGTTTTATGTCTCCGATTTAAAAAATTCCTAGACAGAAATCCGTTTCAGACATCAGGGAAATTTTTGGCTTCGTGTCTGTCTGTCTGTCGGTCTGTGTGTCCGCGAATAGTGCGTGTAACGATAACTTGAGTAAATCTCCACCGATTTTGATGAAATTTGGTAGACTTATTCATTTTACCAATGCCCAGGACGAGTTCGTTGAACAACGTTATACGATCAATCGTTCACGCACAACGCTCGCGTAAACGTGAACTTCAAATTTAAAATTTTAATTTTAGGTCTGGAAAAAATTAAACTTCATCTAGTCAATGAGACAATTTTTTAGTAAAACCAACAGCGACACCCCTATGGTGTTTTAAAGATCACTAAAAACTGTTAATAGATTTTAAACAATAAACAATATAATAAAGTAATAAAAATTTAATGTTAATATAACAATAAAGGACATGATAGGATGCGAGGAAGCTATGTGCCACACTAATTGACAGTCTATTTTTATTGTTTTAAAGTTGAAACAAAAAATGCTACATTTCTTCTGTATAATATATATATTTATATATATATATATATATTATATATATAAATAAAAAGTTTCTCACTAAAGTTTCTCATTTATCATTTACGTTTTATTAAGTTTATTAGCTTTGATTTTTAAATAATATATGACATTTTCTATACCCTGGCCGTGGAATATTAATAATACAAAACGACGATAGCTTTTCATACATGACTCAATTGATATAAACCCCTGAAATGCTTATTTTAAAGTATAAAAAAAGGTATTTCCTTTACGGTTTTCGCAATTCCTTACAAAATCTTTACAATCAATAAAAGTGTTACAAATAAAGAAAGTAAACACAGCTTTATAGAATTTAAGGAAGAAAGTGTGTAATTCCATAAGAGAGCGAATTTGTTAGATTTCCTCTATAAATGAAAGGGTTAGGTAAGGTTATATAGATAGAGAAGGTTATACAGGGTGAGGGAGGTTATCCCCGACAGGCAGGTCTAAATCATAAGGTCATTTCCTCTGTATGTGAGAGTTGTATAGGGATGAGAGAGGGAGGGGGTAGATAGAGAGAAGGTTTATATGATTTGTTGAAATTGGCTTCGTATCTCAAGCTCATAGGGTTGGGGCCCCCTCGAGGCTACAGATTTAACCCCCCCTTGATTTCCAAAGGTTTAGAAAATGCCCAGTTTTCAGGTCTTCCCCCATCTATCCTACAAATTTTATCTAAAGGTTGTTTGGAGTAACATCTGGTGAATATCTTAATACGATCCTTTACAAAGGTAACGAGATATTGGTTTTTCCCCCTTATTCCTGCTTATATGGACTCGCATTAAATAATACATGCAGAAGAATACAGGGGAATATGTTCATCCTATCACACCAAATTTGAAAAAAATAATAAAATTTAATATAAAAATAACAAAATTAAATATAATAAATTGGTAAGGCGTGAAGTCTCACGTAAAAAAGGTTTCGTTGGTATTGTGAAACAAAATTAGTAAGGGGGAGGGGGGGGGGATTACGAAAACTATGATGTTTTTTGATACAATGGCGCCGAAAATGAAACACTAACCCTAAGTGGTATATATATTTGTAATCTACTCTTCAATACCTTTCATTTGATATCCCACTTCAAAATTAGTAAGGTGGGGAGGGGGGGATTATTAATTCTTTGACAAAATGGCGGAGAAAATGAAATATTACCCACAAGTGTTATATATTTTTGTCATCTACTCTTCAATACCTTTCATTTGATACCCCACTCAAAATTTAAAAAAAATATTTTTTTCTCGCGATGTGAATTATCCGCCATTTTGAATTTGAACAGCTGATTATTTTGAGTTCTCTATATTTTTCCTGTGTGCGCGTCAAAACGATCTTTAATTCTGGTAAGTTTCACGCTTTTATCTCTTTTGGTTCAAAAGTTATTGGAACCGTACAGAGTGACAGACAGACAGACACAGGAACGAAACTATAAGTGTTTCTTTTTTTTTGGTTTTACCAACTAAACCCTAAAAATGATAAAATATAAATATAATAAAAGAAAATATAAAAATGATCAAATAAAATATAAATAATTGCAAGATAAAAATACCTACGTTTTTAAATTTTCTGTCATAAATCAGAATTTTGGAACCTGTAAGAAAGAAGATGTAAATATGGGACATACCAAAACATATAAAAAAACTTGCGGTTTTTTTCCGAACTAACTTTCCATAAAGCACAATTTGCTGAAAACGATTTAAATTTTGCTGAAAGATGGATAAAAGTAATAAAATAATGCATTATCATCGTGTTCTTAGCTATTCTAAAAGTTTCAAACGTCTAGCTACTTGGGAAGTTAGTTAAAAATCGATTGAAAGATTTGTACTTGACAAACAAACAAGAAATCAAGCTAATAAAATCGAAGTAAAATAAAAAAAAATATGTGCCAATTAGTGTGACACATAGCTCATTTGCGTTTTATAATTGGACAATGAGTTTTACATGATGTTATCCCCTAGGAAATTCATAATATTAAAAATTTACTTTTTCATATTGTGACCGACGATTAAAAAAAAAATGTTTAGTCAGTATGACATGTCATCATTTTAAAGGTATGGAATAGTAGGAAAAGAATATTTAACTACAATTTTACTACATGTTCAATTTTTGCTGCCATTTTAAAAACAATGTCCAAAATGATGGTGTTGAATTAAAAATTAATGATTATAACAACTATAAAATGTTACATAATATCATTTTAAAACTCTTTATAGGTAAATTAAGAATAGGCAAATACACATGACTAATTTTTCTTTATGAGAGCTCTTTATGCTCCTCACGACTATATAGTAAGCTAATGACAATTAATACAAAATAAATTATATAATTTGTTTGATATTAAAGTGTTGTTAAATTTTTTTCTTTTGTTTTTAGGCTAGTTGTTAAAGTTTGTTTTTTTCTTATGATGTTTTATTCATTTCTCTCCCTTTTGATTAGTTAGTCTTTGTTACTGCGGTTTTTTCCTCACTTTTTATCAGTGCCCTCAAGCAAAACAAGAGAAAGAAATGGTTTGGGGTCTAAACAAGTATTGTTAGACGAGGGGGGGGGATTGTTTAATTAACAATACTAATTAAAGACCAAGTATAAAAGAGTCTTTCCAAAGAATACATTTGTATTTTTAAAATAACTAATCAACCTTTTTTTTAAAAAAAAATATATTTTTTGGTTTTTTTTTTTTCTCTTTTTTTTTACAAAATAAATCACTTTTCTCCTGTATAAGTTACCTCTATGAAATATATATTATTTTCCTTTTTAAGTTACTTCTCATCTAAGTAATACATTTTTTAACCTTTAGTCTACTTTTTATAAATAATAATTTTAAAATCGTTTGAAAGCTCAAGTCAGGCTACATGTTATCTTTGATTTAAATTATATTTTCACAGTTTGACATCAATATTTTACATTGAATTATATTGTGAATTGAATTTTTTTTCAATTACCAAAGCAAAAATTCTAATTTCTAAATTTAGTTGTACATAGCTATGTTTCGATGTCATTAAATATACATAATTCCTTAAGAAATGCAATTGTAGGTTTACTAAATAAAAATCAGAAAAGAATTGGTTCAATAAGAAATATTTCATAACATTATTTTCATAATAGTTATTTATAATAGTTATATATTGTTTTATTTCCGGTTCTTTCTGTTTTATAAATTATTATATCCATTTTATAAAGTTGTGTAACATCCTTCAAGAAACAGAGAGAAAAATATACACATTTTTAGAATCTTTATATTTTTCATTGATGATGGCCGAGAGGCCGAAAGCTAGTTTTGTGAAATAAACATTCATTTTGTGGAGAGGCTTTCCGTTGTTCATTATTATATTTTATCAGGTCTTTTATAATGGTTTAAAAAATATCAATATACCAACTGAAACGTTTAAATATTAAAATATTTATTTTTATTTTTAAATATAATACCACTATTGAAATTAAAATCAAAGGCGTCAATTTTAACACCTTTTACATATTACTCTTATTAAAATATTATAAATTTAAAAGTAATTATCTTTTTAAGTGGAAAATTCTACTTTATGTTTTAAATTAATGATTTGGGATTTATTATTTTGATTTAAATTAGATTATCTTTTACCATTTTAATTGAATTAATTTTCCGTTCTTATATTATTGACACAAATTTTATCACTGACCCGTAACAAGGAATCAATTAATTTTTAATAATTTTGATTGTTTTTTTTTCTACATTATAATTTATTCAAACAAATTTTATGCATCATAAATATATTTATCTTATATACTTTATATGTATAAGTATAACTACTTATTTGTAACTATTAAGCGTATAAATGATCAAGAGAGAACCAGATTAAATTAATAAAATTAAATAACTCTAAATAAAAAAAACACGAAGAAAACGTCATTTTTCAAATTTTAACAAATTATTACTTATTTATGTTAGACATTTTGATGATAATAATATATCCTAGAATTTTTAAGGCGTTGAATTAATTTCTCTATGTAATTTATCCTCTAATAAATATATGAACGTGTTATTGAGCTGAGCAAAGCGAAGCTCTTATACTACACTATGCATTTTTTTTTTTTTTTTGTTGCATACTCCTCCTAAACGGCTAAACCGTATCGCACAAAAGTCGGCACGGTCCAAATCGGTACACAGGGGTACGGGGTACAAAAGTTTTCTCCTGAACGGCTGAGCCGATCCGCACAAAATTCCGCACGGCCATAGTGACCAACCACAGAAAGCTATGCTATAAATCTGAAATGGTCCTAATTGATACACTAATTGGTACAGGGTACAAATGTTAAAATAGTATGTGCCCTTCAAGATGCATGTCGTTGGAAAGCTCTTTAAGAGTACAGTTATTATTGTTATTTTAACTTTTGCCATATTTTCATTTATGAGGGGTCATTCTATTGGTAACATGTTATAACATGAAAAAAAAAAAATAAATAAATAAATAAGATTAAATGCACGCTCAGCTCAATATTGCAAGCATTCCACACCTAGTATACTAATTATGCTATTGTTGAAATCTAGTAAGTATTAAAAAATATTATTATTATTATTATTATTCCTCTTTTTAAATTAAAATCAAAGGCATTAATTTTAACACCTTTTGCCAATTACTCTCATTAAAATATTATAAATTACGTTTTATTAAGTCAGTTTTTATTTTTGCTCTAAAATACTCATATATTTTTTCATTTGTTTATTCGAATACATTTTCTATTTCCTATTAAATTTTTTAAATTTCCTTATTTCTGTAAATGCTGTCCAGTTTTGTGCACTAATAATCACCGCCCTTTGTATTATAATTATAATTCTCGACTGTGTTTTTCTCCAATTTGTGATAGGGACTTATCATGAAAGAGGTGCAATTCAAAAACCAAACAGCATCGTCTTCACACAAAGTTTATTTTATTTAAAAAATATATATATATCTTGGAGATATTAAAATTTGCTGACTTACCGAGTCTACCAAATAACTCTACACCGAGAGCAGCAAATATAAAGAAAAGAAGAAAGAATAGAAGACCCAGGTTGCCAACTTGGGGAAGGGCCTGCATCACTGTATCTAGCAGCGCTCTGATTCCCTTCGCCATCTTGAGCAACTTGAGGACTGCAATTCCAAAATTCATGTGTAAAATAAACGAAATAAATAATAATTAGGAATAAAAAATTTAATATGAAAAAGAGAAGTACTGGGTAATGTTACCTCTTGCTATTCGTAGTACCCTCATTACCCTTATTATTGTAGGATTAATTGGAATAATTTTAGATTCCATTTCTTCCAAGGCTATTCCAACAACGGATAAAACTACTATAAAAATATCTAACTGGTTCCACCTGAAAACAAATATCAACTATTCATAATTTAAAACCAAATAAATATAATATAATCATATAAACATTTGAAAAAAAGATTATATTTTAGAATGGTGTTTCAATCAACGTGATTTTATATAAAAAGGTTTGCATGAAAAAGNAAAAAAAAAAAATTGTGTGAAGACGTTGTTCTATTTTTTCACAAAATTGTAATGAAAATTGTTCTCTTTTCCTTTCGTTGACAGAAAATAAACTCTTATACTAATAATCAGCAATATATAATCATATTAATAAATAAATAGTGAGGAAATATTAGTAGAAGTATAAAATTCTAGGGGTAGAAACCTTTTAGGATGTAGGTCGGAATGAAATATATATTACTTTATATTTAGAAGTATTATTGTGTTCGTAAGATTTACTTTTTTGCTTTCTAAATCAAGTATTATATCCTAAAAGAAAATACTCAAGACCACTGAAAATATATTATTTGAAGAAAATTCAAGGAGGTCTGGTCGTCTGGAAAATTCGAGATAGCAATGTCTGTTGAAACCAAAGCGTAGTTTAGTGTTGCCAAAATGGTGAACCGTGAGTTTCCCCGCACTAATCTTCTATATGGACTTATCTTCTCTGCCTCGGCGAGCTTTTTTCAAGGTTTTTCTTGTGGAATTGGAACCAGGTGAAAACTCCACTCTCCAGACTTATTTATTTTTCTCTTGTGGGGTTATATCGTTGAGTTAAAACACAATAAACTGGGAAGAAACCAATGTCGTCTCTCTCTAGCTATTGCTTCTCTATCAAATAAATACATTTATTTGTAATAAATTGTAGTTTAAACTTTTCCAAATTCTGACAAAACGTACGTTTTGATGATAAGTTATTGCAGCAAGTTTAGAAATTATTTCAACTGAAAAACCTTTTTTTCCCCGTACCTTTTTTTACCCCCCTCCCCCTTACCATATTTGGATGAACGACATTCTTTTATGTTTCCAATTTAAAAAAGACAGAAATACGTTTTTTTTAATAATAATTTCAACTGTCACTTATTAAATTTTTCTAAGTTAATATGCACTTTAATTCAAGTTAATTAATGATTTAATATTTTTTAAAAAAGGGAGAGAATAATGTATAAATTAAACAATTGTTTTTCATAAATGCAAAACACTATTAAAGTTCGTAATTGGACGCGAGGAAGCTATGTGCCTGTGTCAAACTAATTGGTAAATTAATGTTTTGCTTCCGATCTTACCGGAGTCAACGGAAGCTATATGTGATAAAAAATATTTTATGTTTCCGATTTAAAAAATTTTCCAAGGCATATCCGTTTCAGACATCAAGAAACATTTTCGGTACCTTTTCTGTTTGTCGCTCAATTTTTGTGAACCAAACTTTCTTAAAAACTACTCGTCCTAAGATAGATATGGGACCTCTCTGAATAATGACAATTTTGTATACCTCCTAATTCAAATGGGGGGGGGGGGGACAAAATGTATTTAGTCCATTAAAAAACGAATCTAACCAAGTCGCTTTCATAGAAAAAATGCAGTTCCTAAAAAAATATCTATATAAACCCGGATAATGAGGGGCCGGGTTAAATTTTTTGACGGAAAGAGTTATTTATTATTATTATTATTATTATTTATTTATTTTTTTTGTGGTTAATTTGTTATTTCTAATGACTGAACTTCATACATTACTCTATCATCCCGTGATCATTTGCCTGCTTTGATAATGGCCTTTCCCTTTATTGTCTTAGTTGTAAAATTTTTTTGACTCATCAGATTAGTTATTGTTTTACGGTTTACTTAATGTGTAGTATGTTCGAGTCTCTGGACTTCACCATAGATTCTTTTTTTTTATTATTAGGTGTTGCTGCGGAAGTCAATAATTTTTTTAAGTCTTAAGAGTTTTTCCCCTCTTTTCAAATAGTTTTTTAGAGGCTTATTTACATTTATGTGATAATCTAAATATCGACAATACTATTATATCGATTTTTTCGAACGTTCAACCCTAAGCCACCCTTTTACCCTAAAGACCCAATTATAGATATCTCCCCTTACAAAGACTCCTATATCCTTTTATCATTCGCCCTAAGGTCTAGCCGTCAACTATCATTTCTTTTTTTTTTCACACACGATCACACACATATGTATATATGTTATATTGTGTTTAAATGTGTATTTTTAATCGATAGTTAACAGACCAGATATTTCTGAACCACCCTTCCAATATAAACCATTGATTATGGATTATTAATCGTGGATTAGTGACGCAGGTCAAGATTTAACGATACACTATTATTTTCGGACGCGTGACCTCGTTACTCTAGTGAACCGTATTCTTTCTTACGAGTCGCGTGCCGCTTAACGCTTTCTGACGCGTGTCTGAACTAAAGCCAAGGTCACGGGTATTTGTTTAAGGCGTAAGTGCGGCCTCAATTTTAGCGTTGAAGACGCAAACTACGAAAAATACGATTGTAATAAGGATATGTTTCCCTTTTTGGGGGGTAAAGTCTCTTCTTTTTTTTTCTTTATTTGTAAAAGGCCCTTAGTGGAGAAAAATTCGACTAAAGCGCTCTTAATACTGTGTAGGGCGTGAAAATCCTCCAATAATGGTCGCTTTAGTAACGGCTTCCAAATGCCGGAAACAGTCCCTTCTTTAGAATCCCTTATTGCTATTTGAAACGGCTCTTTTAGTTGTGATTTTCTTTCTGTTTTGTTTCATCCGTTCTGCTTCCGAATAAAATGGAAATCGACAATATTCTTTGTCAAAATATAGAGATTTTAAACAACACCTGCCATCTACTTACCGCTGTAACAATACAAATTTGGAAATTTGGAAAATGAAACACATTAAACAAAAATTAACAATAGATAATGAAAATTGTAACTGCACCTGCTTCAACTTAATTAATTTTCACACATCATCTCAATAATCTGATTGTTTTTACTTGCATATTTGATTATTAATTGTATATTAATACTGCAATGAAATGAGAATGTACAAAAGATTATATATACCTATATAATCTTTTGTATACCTATATAACCTATATATAT
>KZ651128.1:463257-490568 GCA_001010745.2 Gerris buenoi
TATATATATATATATAATAGCTTAGTGTGTGTGTGTATATTTATAAATTTAAATTTATTATGAAAGGTTTCTGGTCTTATTCCATTTTAAATTAAGGAATTTGCTTTTATGTATAACAAAATCTAACTCATTAAATTAAATAAGTTTTAATCCCAAAAAGAAAGTCAAAGGGAGTTAATAGGAAAGGGTGGTGGGAGGGGGGGGGGTCGAATTTTAATTACATTTGATAGCCAAGTATTAAATAATATTAAAGCCAATATATGAAGTACTTTACTTAATCAGTATTAAATTTTTTTTTATTAATCTTTTATCTAATTTACAGTTTTATTGTTTGTAATTTGTTTCCTGAATTAAAATTAGATTAGAAATTTGATATTAAATTATTCTTTGAGAGGATTTCACTTTGTATGCCAGAGGGATGTTAAAAATTCTTGATTTTACTTCAGTTGATTTAAATTAAAAATTAAAATTAAATGACGTATAAATGGCTAATAAAATGTGCGAGAAAATCCAAAAATGGTACGAGTTGGGTTTCACATGATTTTATTTAACTTAATTTTTCGGAGAAACTTTCACAGATTATTTATTCCCCATGGCAATAAGAATTTCATATACGGGGTCTGTAAATAAAGTAATGAGACTGGTAGCACAGCATTTGATCTTTCCCTTTTGCCGAGATGTATTTTTGTGCCAAATTTCATGTTTCTAGCTATTGTATTTTATGAATTGAAACAAGCCAACGGACAGACACCAAGGGATTGACAGACAGACAGTCAGACTGGACCGTTATATAAGGTTTCTTTTTTACTTTGTACAGAAACCTAAAACTATCTAGGGATTTTATTTAATTGCTAGGCTTACATGACAATAGGAAACATAGCCACTAATACCTAGCCTGGGCCCCGCGCGGAGCGCAGGGTGAAGGCTAGTATATAATATACATATTGGATGTTCATAAATATTGAATATGCAAAAGGGGTAAATCCTTGGCGTATTTCATTAGTAAAAAAGTCATAGAAACATAGTCCGTAAACGCTTCCTTACCGATCTACAGAGTATTGAAATTTAAAGATTTTTTATAGCCCATGGAATTTTTTAGATATTTAGCTACGTTAAAAATGTTGATAGTGACATCCTTCACCTTATACATGCGTCCGTTCTTCTTGTCATTGATTCTCGTACTCCTTCGAACGCCCCTGGTGTATTAATTATTAGGGGGAAAGCACCTAATATGGCATAGTGTTTATCGGTAATAGGTTTCACCCCCCCCCCCCCCCCAAATAGCGAATTTTGTAGCACAAAAAAATCCTGAGAATTTTTAAAAGGAAAAAATCCAAAAACGATGATAAAAATTGTCGCCCTTTAATATGGCATATCATGGAATACACAGCAATGATCTGGTTTTTATCTCCTCATTTTAATTTAAAATAGTTATCTATTGTAATTTTAAGAAAGTATTATGTTTATCTATGAAATGCTGAATATTATATCGCATCGTTGTAAAGGCACCCTTAATATGGCATAGGTCTTATTTGGGAATATTCGCTGACAGAAATTAGCTCTGTGTTCAAGGGAAAACCCACTATGCCATATTACCTACCTGTGCCATAGTAAGTGCCTTTACCCTTACCCTAAATAAAATTAAATAAGTTTAAGTGAAATTTCAACTCCTTGTAGATCGGTAACAGACCCTTTACGGACTTACGTTTCTATGACTTTTTAATCATGTAATAAGCCAAAGTATAACCACCTTCCATATGTACATTCTAAATGATATTTTAGATACCTGGATAAGCATATGTTTATAAATTATATATTTATTTATTTATTTAGATGTTTTAGGTGCAGGACAACAGGGTTAAAGCTAAATTATATATTAATCGATTATATGATTTATTTATATTTTATTTTTCTCCAATACCACATCAATCTACATTTGCTGAAATTCAAATCAAAGTAAAGATAACTTTGAAATTAAATTGGAAATTCAACATTTAACAGGAGTAGAGAAATTGAATAAGAAATTGAACTGGAAGGTTTTCCTAATTTTCATTTTCACTTTTTCAACCCTATAAACAGTTCTGTTTATCTTTATGTTCTCCCTTATCGTATGAAATAATTATTAACACTTTGTGATGTAGGTTTCCTTTGAAATATATTACCAATAATTTTAATGGGTGTGTGTTTAAGCACAATATTTATGAATTATAAAAACTCGCTCGAATATTGCTCATTTTACTCATTCAAACACGAAAAGATACATTGATAATTAATAACAGGCTTCTTCTCTTAAAAAGTAAATATTTAACTCAACTTTTCAGGATTTCTTCTACTTTCATCTTTCATGAGCAAGATTACTCTTTTATTCTAATAAATAATCGCTAGGCCAGTTCCTGAATGAGTCATAAAACAGGACCACAATGCATATATGTAATATAATTACATTGTAAACTAAATTAAGGAGAGAGGTATAAACTTTTTGGAATTTTTCCCTCGTTTACACGGCTATAGCTACATGTTTGCCAAATTTCAAGTTTCTTGCCTTGCATATGACACTTAAAATTTTGAATACATATCAATGAGAGTATTAACAATACAAACTTTGAAACCTCTTCCCTCTTGTAAAGGCATAATACCAAAGGCGCTATTTATTAGAGAGTCTAAAGCTACTTAAACTTTATCTGTGTTTCAAATTTCAAAAGCCCATCTTATGAGGAAGCAGAGATATGAGTGTGAGAATACCCAGGTGAATTGGTTTAAAGCACTGCATGCTTACTAGAACTTGGCCTTGCGCACACTGACGCGTAATCAGATAAATACGAAGTATACATCGATATACGGACGTAGTGTATACATAGTATATAAGTACGTAGCATGTATCAATATATTATGTACTTAGTATAATTTGACAAAGCTTTTTTTAAGCTTGTGATAGATTTGCCTAATCTTTTACATAGTTAAAATAAACTCAGTCAGCTCGGAATACACTCGGAACAGCTGATGCTATTTTATATATAAATGCCGTCACACTCCTCTAATAAAATATATACTAAAATATATACTACGTTCACACATCGTTTTAAAAACGGTTTTGAAAACGATCCGCTTGTTCAAAACGCTATGTGAACTAACAACCACAGATCGTATCGGTTTAAATATCCTCCACCAAAAATACGTGATCGGAACGGGGGATGAAATTCAAAACGCTCGTATGAACAGGTCGTGGAGGGGATCATATCAGGTAATTTCACTCGTTTCCACTTTTGAAGTTCTTTGTTTTCATGAGCTTCCGTCTCTTTTTTTTTTTTAAACTGCAAAAACGTCGTAAACATAAGTTAACACTATAAAGAACCTGTAAAAACTTTTAATAACTTGTAAATAAAATGTAAAAATTCGCGAACATAATATATTAGGTAAGCTGAAAGAAGGTTTTAGTCGTGATGTCACCGTTATGAATTATCGAGAACAAATATTTCGATCACCTATATTATTTGTTGTGTGAACACGAATCGTTTTGAAAACGACAATTTTTGCCAATATTAACAACAGATACTATAGAATATTAATAGAATACAAAAATAAATTATAGAAACGATAAAATAGATTCTTTACTTAAATCTATTAATCAGATTACGCATTTTTATTTGTTTGTTTTTATGTGCTTTTACTCGACATAACTGCTCAAGTTACGTATATTTTCGTGTCAACATAAAAGTGAAAATGTTTTTGTTAAACATTAACGGTTGTTATCTATGACCCACATCATAATGTTTAAAAGAAGCTTTGAACTTTGAGTTAAGTATTTAGAACGGGCGTCTTGTGTATTGACCAGATGTTGTCTATTTGATGATACGTATCTCTTTCGACAGCTTGCATCCGATGGAAAGAGCAACGTGTCTTAACACCTCTTCCTTATACTCAATCCATCAGGAAACTAGTCGGCAGGTGGAAATCTGTTTATCTTAACTACTACTGAAACATTATTTAGTATTGAAAGCTTATGTGTGCTGAACGTATTGTGTATTTTTTAATTCTTTCTTAACTTTAAAATGCACACGGTATTTATTATTATTAATACCTCGGTATAACTAAACTAAATGGGCTATTTTCATGAAACAATGTACATATATATATTTGAAGTAAGTTCATCTTAAGATAAGATTAAAAATAATACCAGTAGAAGATAAATCATTTGATAATGCATATATTATAGTAATGTATGTAGATGTAGTAATAAATGTATGGTAATAGTTTGTAGATAATAAATGCACAGCATGTAATATGTATGTATAAGATGTTTAAAGCAAGTCGATTCTCTATTACTTTTTGTTTTAATCATAAGTTCATTTCTAATTATTAAATAATTATTTTTTCTAATATTTATTATTTTGACCGTTAACTCATAAAAATGCAGCCCAGTTGCTATGAATCAAAGCAATTAACTTGTAAAACATTTTGTTTTATAAAGCAAAGTGAGACAAAAAATCGTTTTACTGTTCTACTCTTAAATTAAGACTTAAATTTCAAACACAGCAAAGGAGGTCGTATTATATACATAAAAATCTGGAACGCCCATAACTATTTATAAATTAATCTAAAGTTTCTATTGTACTATAAAAACATTTTATTGTAAGCATATCGGATCTGCCTTTAAAACAGTTTATGCTCCATAAAAATGTACATGCATACTTATATGCATAATATGTAATATGTTCGGTATATAAATTCGGCAAAGAAAAGAAAAAACAAATTGTGTCCAACACTTTTCGATCGATATTATGTTAGATTGATGCCGATGTACTAGATAAAAAAAAAATCGCGGGACACCCGGTAGGAACGAAGTTCCTTACATTTTTCATTAAATATAAATTATAAAATCACACTGCTGTACGTTTACATTGTTAACTACTTATACATGGCGTTGTTAAAAAAGAGACAAAATTAAAAGAAAATATAATTTTCCTCCAGAAGGGAGGAAACATTAACTTTCCTCCCTAGTTTATAGGGAGGAAAGGATCTCATTACAGCCTAGTTGTGAAAATCGTGGCGGAAAGTAGAAATCGTGGCGGAAAGTAAAAATCGTGGTGGAAAGTAACAGTAGAGCCAACTTATTATTCTTAAAAAAATCAGTGTTGCCTGTTTCGTAACTAATAGCAGTTTTTTTTAACTCAATGACTCGACAGGTTAAAAGCTTTTTTATTAAATATTACAGAGTTTAAATGACACGTACTTTTNTTAGCGGTACAGTGTTAAAAATATATATATATATATATAATGAGCAAATAAGGAAGTATAGGGTAAAGGGTAATGGAAAAAAGAAAAATAAAAGTAAGAAGGGAAAGGCTAATCTTAAAAGTGGTACGAAATTTCATTATTTTCTCTCTACTTTCCCCACTCCTCCTTCTTTTTCCTTTTATTCTAATCCCTTAACCCCTGTTTCTTCTTAAAACTTGGCTCTTGAAAAAAAAATTGCTTTAAGAGTTAGTCCCACTTTATCTTATCTTTCCGCAACTTGGTTTAAATATCATTTATATTTATATTAAAATATAATTACTAACGTACAAGGATATAAAACCTAACTACTTATTATTAAAATATAAGTTAACATATAAATGAATGAAATCAAGATATGACAGATAATATAAAATCATTTAATTATGTAATAGGAAATTGTATTATCGTAATAAGTTTCTGTAGTTTGCATTATTTGTTTATTAACACCAATAAACAAAACATTTAACAGGCTTCCTTAATAACACTTTCCCGTCTTAACATTTTTGAAGCTTACGTTTACGCGAGCTTTGCGCGTGAACGCTTGGGCGGATAACGTTGTTCAACGAACTTAGCCTGGGCATTGGTAAAATGAACATGTGTACCAAATTTCAACTAACTCGGTGAACTTTTACTCAAGTTATTGTCATCGGTAGATTTCGTGACGGTGATTTTATGACGGTTTTATGAAGGTATTTTGTGACGGTGATTTTGGTCGTTTTTTCGGATTCACTCCCGGGATCCAGAACGTGGCATAAGGAACTTCGTTCCAAAAATCTATATTTAACATTAATGTTGAACTATCGATGTATTTTAACGTGTCGAAACATTTAAAAGGAGACAAATTGGTACATGTTTTGCATGGAAAAAAGTTTAGGAAAAGCAGTATCCTTTTATTTTTTTTCTAGTCGCGAATGAGAGATTTATGTCGAATTATTCAAAGGATCTTTGTATTCTTTGAAATTCTATATCCGGCCGTACTATTTAAGCTTATGTGTAAATAAATGTCTGTTTCTGNAAAACGAAATTTAGAATTTAAGAGCTAAACACAATTTATAAACTCACGCCCTGGGCCCATAACCAGATAAAGTTACCAGATAAAATTATGTGACTCTTTTTAGCTCTTAACAATTTAAACTGAACTTTATTAACAATACATAATTAAATTGTCATGTCAAAATCAACAGGTTCAAGAAACCAGTGTTGACTTTAACAGGTTGAAACTTTTATGGTTTCGCAAATCTTGAACGACAGACCGACGGTCAGACACGGAACCAATAATGTTCCCTGATGTTTGAAACGGATTTCTGTCTTAAAATTTTTGAAATCGGAGACCTAAAAATGTTTCGTTCTTTAAGACGATCACATAGCTTCCGTTATCTTCAGTAATCATGGAAGCAAAGCCAAAAGGGTTTGACAGATTTAAATAAATTAAATTAAATAAATTTTACAAAAATTGACTGTATAATCATAACATTATTAACGTATAGGAAAAGGAAACTAATTGGCAGATTATTTTTATATGATATACTTAAATGTTATTAAGATATTAATAACTTTTGTATAAACGGATATAAAGATATTAATAAACGGGTTTTGCTGTTATAGAAAAGAAAATATTGAAGAAATTATTAGTCTGTGAGCTTTTAAGTTTGCTTTTTGTAATTTATATATATGTATATATATAAAAATGGCAAAAAAGGTATAAAAAGAAGGTTAGTAGGAAAAAGGTCGCTCATAAAAGAGGCAAAAGTCCTGTATGAGGACCCCGTATCCTTTTGCAAAAGTGAACAGCTGTCTGGTCCTTTCATATTATGGGGTCCTTTCCCTTATTCCTTCGTATATGACTTCATATCCTATTTTCTCTACATCTCTCTCTCTCTCTCCATCCCTCTCGCACAAATAACCCTTAACCAAAAATAAGTTTTACTACCCCACCAAAACTATACAATAGAAGAGGGGGCTTTGGACTTCAGTTGTATGTATAAAGAAAAAAAAAGAAAAATATGGGCTCACATCTGGTGACATAGTGAATGCACATAGGGAATAGTTTCATACACATCCTTGGATTTTAACATTTCAAAGGACCCTCGTGTTTGTCCCGCTGCGACCTCTGACCCCAAGCTAAACTATAAAATTGGTCCGCTCTATCGGCCACCCTCAATTATATCTTTATTGCTCTAATCCCACCCCAAGGGATTAGGACATCTTACTCTACTAATAATCCCTAGTAACTATTTTCATTCTTCTCCCTTTTGATATTTTTCTGATGTTCCATTTTTTCTTCTGGTTGTTTAAGGCCAAATCTAATTGTTTCGTTATGTGACAATGAAAGTCGAATTGCATTTCCGAATAGTAAATGATTGGCTTATGCTGTCGAATAAGGTCCATTTGCTAGTCGTTACAACAATAATACATTCTGAAAATTCAATGTTGTTACTTCCCCCCTGAACTATGTTCACCCCCTGATGCTAAGAATGCATCAAGAACATAAGGTGAAACGCTGATAAGTGTTGGGTCAAAACGGGGTAATAAAGGTGTAGATGATTATTTCATAAATAATCATTATGAAATAATCATCTACACCTTTATTACCCCGTTTTGACCCAACACTTATCAGTATTTGAACTAACAGGGGACCACAAACTAATAAAATAAGGTGAATCATTACACCTACATACATATTTTTACAATTTTATTATTATTTCAAATTATAGAAGGGAGATTGACCAGATAAAAATACTCTACTCTGGTAAGATTTGAACCCGGAGAATTGGATTGCCAGACAAATACTCTACCGAAAGCTATACAGAAGTGATCTGTCTGACAGAAGCTATAGACTAGTCCCTATGAATAGCGAATTGTTCTAAAACTAGTATTTTAAAGTTTTTTTAGTTCGTTTAATGATAATTAGTGTAAAAATTAACATATATTAAGAAAATTTAGCACTTAAATGCATCTCAGCATTTATCACTGTATATAGTTTTTGGAAATTTCGCACTGAACATTTTGAAGATGACGGCCTATATAAAAACGAATTTATTTTTGAAATATCCATCAATTTGAAGTGATGAGTGGAGAGGGAAAATAAACTGAATGGAAAAAAAATTGCCGCTAAAAAGTTCGAAAACACATATTTAAGGGGGTTTTAACCATATACCATATCTCATGTTTCTTGAAAGTAGGAAAATTATAATTATATGTAACTATAATTTCGAAACAAATAAGCTCGAACTGAAGTTGTTGAAAATAAAGTTATGCTTATAATTATATGACATGTTACGTATAAAAGTTTAAAGCTCTTTTCTGATAGATTAAGAATATGTAATTTATTCCTTGAAAAATGTTACCTGGTACTCATGATGAAAAGAAATATGGCCGATATAAGATGAAAATATAATTTTTAAACACGACATCATTATGCGCTGTATGTCTAAATCAATTTTTTACTCCATCAGTGACGTATTATTCAGAGTTTAAAAGGTCTTGAAGAGTAAGAAAAGAACATGTAACTATTATTACAATCTTTTTCGAACTAGAAACATTTTAGTAGTTCATTTGAGTGGCGATCTAAAGTTCCAATGTTCAAATTGTAGAGCCTGAATGTAATTTTTTTTTGTCTCCCTTTTATTATTAAATTAAATTTAAAAATGGTCCCTAAAGGATACTAAAATCTCTATTATTCGTAATTATTGTTTTTATTCATTAAAAAATATTAAATTATTAAATTAATTCTAAAATTAATTAATTTTTAGTTAGATCTAAACCTTTTTCAAACCTAATTCGGTATGATTCAGTGGGTTTTACCAGACCAACTAGAATCACCCCCACGGTTTCGTGGCTAAACCAGATGAAAAATTCAAAACCGACCTGGTGCCCTGGTAAATAAATAATTTCCTTATTTTCATCGAGTTATTACTCTCAAACTGAAGAAAACTAAACCCTATTGATTTTTCTTTTCAAAAGGGAGTTTTCCGTTCCTAGAATCTCTAATAGAGAGTGAGTTATTAAATATTTCAGTGGAAAGGTTCTTCGGTTCAAAAGACAATTATATGGTTGGGAAGCAACACACAGACGGGACAAAGTTTAAAACAATTTCAAAAACCAGTTTTACATAAAGAGAGACGACAGAATGATGATAAAGCGTGTTCTGTCTTCTTAATTGAGGTGCAGAAATTAAAAATGAAATGAAGAATGTTATGGACGTTTTATGGATGGGCACCCATTTCATTCACCATCTTCATATCAGTGTCATCAGCGGCAGTTGATTTTAAGGGTCCAATGTAAAGAAACCTCTTCTACATACTCAAAATGTTGGCAGTTTTGCGAGTTTGCTAGTGGTGGAAAGTTTTTTATGTAACGAGGGTTTTCCCGATTTGTTTTGAGGCTAAAAGAAAGTTTCCGTGATTGTTTTCAGCGCCAGGCTCTTGCTACGAGAGTGCATAGAATGATACTATGTTTGGCAGGGGTCCAACTTGATACCAAGGATATCTATCCACGCCTTTACATCTAGCGTGTAACAATGCCATGTAATCCTCGCTGCTTTGCTAGATTTAGGCTTTATGTTCGTAGGGAGTATCGTGCGAATCTACGATAACATCTAATGTGCTCTTCGCCACATTTACCCTTTTCTGTCGGGACGTGAGCAGCCGTTACTATACCTACGTTGTTATGTGCGAACATCATTATGTCTCAAGATAATATCACGCCTCATAGAATCTTCTTAATTTGACAGTAAAGCATTTTATATTGCTCAAGTTGTTAACTTATCAACAATTTCTATCGAATTATTATTTTCCATGGTTCTAAAAACATTTTATGACTTTGAGGGAGACATTTTCAAAAAAATATAAGTTTTATGTTTATTTTTCGTCCCGTTAGCTAGTAAGAAAAGGTTAGAACTTAAAAAAATAAAACAACCTAAATTATGGTTCTGGATGCATGATAATTTAATATTTATATGGAATGCTAGTAAATAAATTTTGACAGTAAAAAGTCATAAATAGCATTAAAATTAAATAGTTTTCGAGCTTACAAAAGTAACAGAAGCCTTTTGAGCATTCTGAAAAAAGAATTTTTGTTTAGCCCAGTGAGAATATATATATATCCCAAGGGATTAGGACATCTTACTCTACTAATAATCAAAAGCTTGAAGGTAAAACATTCCAATGTCCCAATTTTATTAGTTTCTATTGTACTATAAAAACATTTTATTGTAAGCATATCGGATCTGCCTTTAAAACAGTTTATGCTCCATAAAAATGTACATGCATACTTATATGCATAATATGTAATATGTTCGGTATATAAATTCGGCAAAGAAAAGAAAAAACAAATTGTGTCCAACACTTTTCGATCGATATTATGTTAGATTGATGCCGATGTACTAGATAAAAAAAAAATCGCGGGACACCCGGTAGGAACGAAGTTCCTTACATTNTGTCATCCTTTATGTGCGTGCCAACATCTAATACTACTCGTCAGATTTAATTAAAATTTGGTGATAGGTCATAACTTGCCTATTATTGGTCTCATATAATTTACAACCTTCAAACCCATTGGTTTCTCTTCAACGTGGTTTAATTTTTTACTTACGCCTATGTTTTAAAAGTACACATTTGACATTTTAGAAATTAAGATGGATTGTCAAAAATAGCCCTCAGTACTCAGTAGGTTGTATAATTTTAATTATCTTGGCACGTAATATAATATTACTAAATTGGTTGTTCTATTCATGTGAAAAAAGTCAGTTCAATATTGCAGCACAATGATATATTTAATTTCTTTAATTTTTTTTTTCCTTTCTTTTTATTTTTAATCTGTCAAAAAGTTTTTGAGTTTTACATAAATTTAAGTATCAATTTAGCAAAATTGAATAGGCGCTGACGGTTACTTCCGTGCATACCAAAGGTAACAGAAGCTGTGAGATCCTTCTGAATTCTGTTTTAAACTTCAAGAATTTTTTTTGTTCGTGTCTGCCTGTATCCAATTTTGCTTCAACATACCTATATTAAAAACTACTTATGCGATTGTAATTAAATTTGGTTGGTAGGTCATAATTAGCCTATTGTTGGTCCTATATAAGTTTCTTTCTTCCGCTTTTTTTTTTTTTTTTTTTTTTTTTTTTTTTTCAGGTGCGCACAAATAAACATTTATGTACTCTTATAACTTCAAAAGTACTCATCTGATTTTTAACCCCAGTTTTTTCAACTGACTGCGATAAATAATTATATTAGTTATAATGAGGCTTCTAACTAAAAATATATATGCACAACACGTTCAATAAACTTAACCGTACCTATACATGGATTTTATACACAAAGAACAGGAATAATATAATAAATGTCTAACAGTAATAGCAAAAACAAACTCCCACTAAACCCTCAATACAGAGTTGTAATGAGTTAGATATAAAGTCAATCCAACAAAATATTGCTCAAGTGATTCGACCATCATTTTGACTTCTAAAAAATTAAAAAATAAATTTTGAGCTTTGCACGTTTTTGCGCATTACCCATGCTTATATTAAATTTTTAACTTCTCAATATTTTTCATATGTGTGGGTCAAAAAGTTACGCCATTATTTCAAATTTCACATATCTAGCGTGAACGGTTTGCAGGATATGACTAAAGTACGACCGAGAGACAGACACATCACCCTCGGCAATAAGGGTTTCGAGGATGATCTACAATCTGCGGAACCCTAAAATGGTTAAAGACAATTAAATAAAAGACAATAATGGGTTGTAAGTGCATAATGTCAATCCAGTACGTGATAGGATGTGAGTAGTCTATGTTTCCCACTATTTGACAAACTTTTTTTTATCTTTCTTGCCAAATAACAAAATTGGGTCATTTTAAGATTGAAAGATTGGCAAATTTACTCACTCGATTTCCATCAGCAGTTTATAAAATGTCTCACCTCGCTAAGAACCGAACCTGATACCTTATTTGTTCAACCCTCCACCCGTATTTTGAATGCTTATTATTATAATAATATTTTGTGGCACAACAGCTCGTGAAAGCTTAGTCTGCCAGTCGTATATATCTAGATATTTAATGGATAACACGGGGCTAGTGTGTCGATTCATCAGCTGTATAATCCGTATAATTGACATTAGTAACCGTAACCGATCATATGTTTATAAATTACTAATATTTTAGTTTTCCTTACACAAATGTATTTTTATTCTTTTCAAAATATTGTCTTAAGAACTAAAACAAATTTAATAGTTCTAATAAACTTCATCTATTAATATTTTAGTAAAAAGCTAGAAATGAATATTACAATATTAATAATGCAATGATACTGTCTATCAGTGTCTGTATAGACACAACATATTGAAATTAAGATTACATGAATCAATGTTAATGCAAAAATATTATTTAAATGTATAAAATAAAAAAAAAATAGTATTTTTAAAAAACTATAAATAAAAAAAATTACTTCGATATCAATTTTAATGTGGTCGTAGTATTACTTTAAATTTATTAAACTCCTCGACTCTCTTCAAGTTTTCTTAACGTCTCCCAGATTAAATCCGTCTAAAACTGGATCTACAACACAATACATTTGTACATTCATTATACAATATATTATATACATTTCTTTTTCTGGGGGTTATAGTAAAAATAAAGAGATACCCCCCCCCCCCCCAAAAAAAATCTACTTTTTCCGCTAGTAGTCAAGTAAAATTAGTGATTAAAAGGTTTTCAGAATAATTTAATAATTTTAAGCCATTGTTTTACACAGTGCTTTGTTATATCATTTAAGGTAATAAATGAAACTCCATATAACTGTGGCCTGTGGCACACAGTTATCGAAACTCGCTAGTAAATTGTTTTATAGCCCTCCACTTGTAAACATTTTTATCCTGAGCGGCCGGTAATGATCCATAGTACAGCCCTGGGGCCGGTAATAATGTATGGTTGTTCCATTACAGGGCCGCTTCCTGCCGGGCCGCGGCGTGCAGATAGCGCGATAGTAGTTCTCAGCGTCAGCTGTTCAATTTCTAAACAATCAATATTTTTGTAACTGCCGTTTGTTTTGGTAATGATTTAACCTTAAAATGCATTTATTGTTTTTGAAGATTACGGCAAAATAGTTATTTGTAGTTAGTTTACATGTGGTGGGCGATAAAATAGTGTACACACCACGAGCTGTAAGCGCTGTGACAGGCCTCGGGCGTTAAACGCACTCGTGCTTTCAAACTTTGCCCTCGGCGTGTAATAGTGCCCTTACTGCTCTAGGTACGTAAATAGCTATTACGATCCACCATCTTGAATCAAGAGGGCGGCAATAACAGTAGGAAAAATCTTAAAAGTTAAAAGTAATTAATGCTTCTCCTGTAGTCTTATGATTTACTAATTGATTTTTTTTAACTGGTTTTGCAAGTCTAATGTATCTTGACGGTAGTTGACAAACATGACAAATTAGTTGTACTAGTAAGGTCCTAGTACTAATACTAGACGGGTTGCAATTAGGCATCACTTAGGCCCTTTTTACTACCCGTGGTAGAGTTCCAGCCACTTCACACATAATACCTCTGTATATTGTACCGACGAACTCGCCGAAGCGAGTATGACGTGATCAATAGTGAGCCATATAAATCAGAGCGTCGCAGCGAGGAATCGAACCCACGATCCGTACCCGTACCGCTCATGATTCAGTGATGGCCGAGCAGACGTGGTTAGTAATTTAACCCACACGGCCACGTTGGCTCTCAACATGACAAATTATAAAATGTATTAAAAATTGGGATGTGTAAAATGTATTAATCTGGGGAATCCTGCTAGTAGTGTATTTATATATTTTAATCTCCTTCACGTTCTTAAAAAATAATGTTTACTTAGAACTAAGGGTAAAGAGTGGTGAAGGGTTAGAACAAGTGCATTTAATGAGTTTTCGAAATTGTGGTTTCTGAAAACACTAGCGAATCTTCCTTCCTTCTCAGAGCATTTCCCCTGAAAAATCGTCTACCCCCTGATCCATCCGTGAATATTTAATACCTGTGTTATCCCCTTCCACTCACTTCTCCCTTGGGTCTAAGGACTCATTTTAATTAATCCACCGGCTACGCACCCTATCCCCACTCCCCTTTCCGGTTGCAAAACCGGTTTCAAAAATCTAATTACACTGGAAGGGCAAATAGGGTATACGGTGATGCCAAAATAGAAACAAACAAAAGTTTTTTTTGTTTACGTAAACTGATTCATTCACTTCGCAGAAAATACCTCGAGGGCATTTGTGTAAACAATCAACGCACAATGTTCGCGGGCGAGAATGAAAAAAAACCGCAAATGGAATTGAAACTGAAGCCAATTGTAGAAAGAAACCGCTGTTTTTTTTATTTTTTTGCTTTCAAGCTTCTTTTATTTGTTTTGTTTTACGGTTTTTTCCTGATGTCGATAAAAAGTTAGCTCGAACAATTTTTCCCTGATTTTTTTTTTCTTAAAAAAATGGATGCCCAAAATGAAATTCTATCTTTAAAAAATCAAAGAAACGGAAGAATTTTTTTACGTTTCTCATGTGAAATTATAAAAAAAAGTTATAAAAAGTAACACATTCTAAGGAAAGGAAAAAGTGAGATTTTCCCCTAATTAAAACTGATTACTCTATTGAAAATGCAAATGTAATTATGTCGTTTTTTACCAGATATATTTCTTTGGCATGAAATCTTTTTCACCTGGTTTTAATTATTCATTTGACAAAAAAATAAAAAATAAATAAAAAATAAAAAAAAAATAAAATCAACTGCACAGAAACAGGGGAAATCTGCTCAGTTAAATCTTTTGTTTTTTTTTGTTTTTTTTTCACTTTAAATGATTGTGTTTTTAAAAAAGATTTTTCCCAAACACTAATCTTTTTTTTCTTTAAAATTTGTAATGATGCTTAGAGAAAATGTAAGTAAAATAAGTGGATCATCTTATTTATCATGTAAATTAATCCCTAATCATTTTTGAAAATAGTTCAAACCATTTGCTATGTTTTTGCTTACTGAAAGTAACGAAAGCTACGTGATTGTTCTGAAGGACGAAAATATTTTATGTCTTAAAAATTCCAAGACAGAAATCCGTTTAAACCATTAGGGAACATTTTTGGTTCCACGTCGGTTAGTCTGTTGCTCAATTTTTGTTTAACCAACGTATCTTAGAAACAACTAGGTTGGTCATAGTTTGCCTATCATTACAGTCTATAAGATTAGAGTTGGCGCAATATAAGGCGGGAAACTAAAAACATGGAGGTAGTTTTGGGGTTATAAAAAGGGAAAATCGGTTTTGCCATGTTATATTTTTTTTGTGGAACAGGGGTAGAGTATAGAGCATTTTTTTCTAAAGTTGCTTTCAACATGGGGGACCAATAAAATCGTTTCCCTCAAAATTTTCCCACCTGTTGATTGTGCCAACTCTAATCTTATAGACTGTAGTCCCATATAAGTTTTGACCTGCTGTGCCCATTTGTTTCCCTTTCACAAACATACATTTATTTAATTTACCACAAAATTAATCATCTAATTTTTATGAAATTTGGATTGTTTGTATTTAAACAGCCCTCAAATAGCCCTTGATTTATTTCATCCGTATCTGCTTTTTAATTTGTGCTAAATTGATAGCAATAGCGGGGAAAAATTAAATAAATATAAATATGACATTTGACATTAATATGTTGCAAAAGCATAAAATCAAAAAGAAATAGGACGCGTGCAACCTATGTGCCATAGTAATAGGAAGACTTTTTTTTATTATTCGTATCTTCTGTCGGCCTGTATCTTCCTGAGTTCACTAAATATCCGATTTCAATGCAATTTTGATTGTTGGTCATAATTAGCGTAATAGTCATAGTAGCTCACAGTTAGTTCCATTTTATTTCCAATAGTTTGCGCCTTCTGATTTCTTTTCTGAATTCACACAAACGTTTTTGTAACAAAGTGCTCGTCCGATTTAAATGAAATGTAGAAAATCTTATTTATTAATTGTGTTTTAAATTTTTTTTTTCGAAGTTAGGCTATTAATTACAACTTTATTCTCTTACATTTCAAGTATATCCCATATCCCTACTTGGAATCGAAACAAGTTAAACAACCATTTATTTAATACAAAGTGAGACCGCATTATTTATCATACCCATGACCATTTGTTCAACAATAGGACATGAGTAAGCTATGCGCCACCCTTGATGGCATTTACCTATCTTGTTTGAACAAAAAGAGCAACATCGAAAATAAATAACATTATGACCAACTATTACTCATAAGTGTTGTTATTTATGGTTGATCAACCATGATCAATGAAGAATCACCTTTGAACTCAAATGTAGGGAACTGAGTAAAGTCCTGTCCAGCTTTGAGTCCATAGCCAACGGCGAGTATAGCCAGCTCCTTCTCCCACTCATTCAAGATCTCTGGTGTCGGTTCAACCATCTTACCGCCACTGAAAATATAAGTAAGTTGATAAATCGGAACTCGTAAGAAATCGTTTGTTAGGTCTGCACCCGCGGCTAAAACAGCAAAGAGATATTAAATCACGGACGAACGGATTTTGAACAAACGGGATTGGAACCACGGGCCTCCACATTTCCAGTATGATGCTCTACCAACTAAGCTAAGCCAGATTCAAACTTTCCTTGCACGAGTCTAGTTTTATATATACATTTAACATATTATATTAAAATCTATTTCTCTCAACAATATAATAATTATTTGTATTTTTCTTTATGTTTCAGGTATAATGGGAGAAATTATGATCTTTAAATATTTCTGTACTACAAATGAGTAAATATGACATTTTTTACTACGTTTTTATTAACATGGTTTCTTGACTAAGAACAAAGCTGAATCTTTCACAGATTATGTACTTCCGATGACAATAGAATAAATAATCAGTAATTTGACTTACCAAATTATTACTATTAGTCGATGAATCATAATAAATAGTGATTTGAATGAACTCCTACTAAATTCGAATACCTCTTGGTGTGAACACGTCTGATACGATCTTCATATCATTTTGATTCACAAGTTCGGTACAGAAAAAAAGATCGAGGTCAGGATACGCGAATTTGATACAAGAGTGAGCTAAGCTTAAAGACCCCATACACGGTCAAATTGTTTGTGCAAAAATTTTGACCGTGTATGCGGCTGTTTGATGTTTGCGCAAATATGATGTTTGACGTGAATGGCCTAAATTTGCCCGACATCAGGTTTGCAAAAATGTTTGCGAAACATTTTGCGCAAAATGTTTGATCGTGTATCCTTAATATCGTGTGGGGGCCTTAATATGTGAGATATCCTATTCCAAGCCAATCCATCAAAACCGTAAATTAAGAAGATATTAACTTAATTTCACTGCTAGAACAAAATTAATCCTCCCCATAAATATATATCTAGTTTTCTATGTACTTAACCTGAACTTACCGTGGGTGAATTCCCTTAAATTTTCCCATTTAGTAATTATTGCCAGTAAAAAGTTCATTGATTGTTGTTCATTGCACAATTATTGAGATGATTTATCAATATGCAGCTTCTGATTACCACAAGTTGATTATCGATATAAAACTAAAGTAATAAGAATATTGTAGGAAGGTAATTACTTATTTCCTTCCCTAACTCTCAAGTGCAAGGGGACTTAATACTTGGCTAACTTATCTCTCTTCCACTTCCTTCTTATCATTATCATTTTCCTTCTAACTTACAACTTAAACTTCTTATCGCAACTTTCTCATTATACTTTTTTCGTTCATCTAATTTTTTTAACTTGTTTTTTTTTTTTCTTTTCCTCCTTCATTATAATCTTTTTAAAAAATAAACTTCAGAATAAAAAAAAAACATACTAAAAAACATTTTGTTCAAAAATTTTTAATTTGATACAGGAAGTTTTCTTCCGGTTTTATTTTGGACTGCTAGGGAAGTTGAAAATGGTGTACATAATTATTTCTTTTGCAAAAAAGAACCTTGTCGAAAAAACTTATAAGTTAATTGTTTTAATCTCGAGAATATAATTATTAAAATGTGAAAAAAAATCATACAATATCATTTTTCAATTTTGTTGATACTATCTTGAAAATTTTACTATCAAAATAATATATATATTTTTTTTTTTAAATAAAACATGATTTTATAATATATACGAGTAGAATGTACTGAAAAAAGAACATATTTTTTTATATGACCACAAGAACGATCATTTTATAAATGAAAACTATTTACAGGTGATAGTGCGATACACAAACACTGTGTCATTCATTACTTATTTAGTTGTATAAGCCCTTTGGCAGACCTAAACCCTTTGGCAGATCCAAGCCCTTTGGCAGCCTAAGATCTTTGGCAGACCTAATCCCCTTGGCAAGCCTACGCCCTTCCACGGGCTGTTGCACCACGGATTACTATTTTTTTACGGTTAAACTGATTTGACTGTCTAATTTTACTTACCTGATAACAAAAATCAATACTTAAACGAATTATGGATATTAGATTACTGATTCCTTAAGAAAGGTTCAACATTTGTGAAGGAAGATTTGATTATAAATAAACGATTAGTTTTAACAATACAAAGTTGTAACAAGTCGCTAATTTAATATGCACAATTATTAAATATGCAATTATTATTTACGAGTTTTGTTTGTGTTTACAACTTCCCTCCCCCTTCTGGTTGCATCTTGAGGCAGATAAGCCCCAGGCTCAATTAGAGAGGCAAACATGGAATTATTAAACTATACTTGTAATTTAGTTCACCCTCCTTAGCTACAAATCTAAGTTGGTTAGTTGAACTAAGCACTGGGATGCTTCATTACTTATACTTTGTAGTACTAAAGTCTGTTGTCTGATAAGTTGTTTTGTTTAAGGGACTTTATACCCTAAGCACCATCTGCTTACTAAAAACATCCCCACACACTCCTCAAGCATAAGAATATTTCATACTGTCGTAATAAATCTTAAATAATATTTCTTTATAGGGGATTCTCGTTAAAACTAAGAATTTTCATTAAAGGTTTGTTCCAACCACACCTCAAACTGGTTCCAAACTAGTTTCAAACTGTACGACGCATGTGCATTAGCAAAAAACGTTCAAATGTTGCCGATGCGCATGCGTCGGACAGTTTTTAACCAGTTTAAAGTGTGGTTGGAACAAACCTTAAATATGTTCGTCAAGCAGTAACGCTTGTATCGGTTTATTGGTAAATTCCAATATTATTATTGAATTAATGTTATCATTTTACTTTTACTTTTTTACAGGGTTTTAACATGTTTAATATTTGTTTGTTTATTGTCTCTAAATCTTGTAAGCTAAATTTCATTCACTTCCCGATAACATAGCGAGCTGAAATTTGACAGATTACTATGTATTTTCGAATATTATAATTTTACAAAAGTTTATAAAAGCGTGTCATATATAAAAAAAAAAAAAAAAAAAAAAAAAAAAAAAAAAAAAAAAAAAAAAAAAANAAATTGTTTTCTTCATTTCTTAATAAATATGACATAAAACTCGTCAGAGCCACTTTTAGGATTAAAAAAGGTTTTAAGTTTTTTTTTTTTTAAATAAATCTAGTTAGTTGAGTTTCTGAAAGCTTTCGTCCATTTAATTACTTGAATTCGCATTATAGGATACAATTTTAGGATTGGAAAGGAGGATCAGACAAAAGTAATTTTAGGTTTTTTTTAGGATGAATAATGTATTATACAATCTTGTTGTACCATGTTTGAAGATGAACATAAATTTTCCGAAACATTGATAAATCTAAATACAATTTTTACATTTGACTGATCCTCGCTCTCCTAAAATTCTATTTAATTATTGTATCCACATAGTTATCAAAAATATTTTTTTTTTCATTAAGGTTTGAACGTCAGCTGCTTTATATAATTATTTTCTTATAATGTTATCATATCAGTTTTCCGTCATATTATGGAGTGTCACAAAATTGCTCAACAGCCAAGAGTGGACGTTGGCTAGTAAGTAAGTAAGTTTTCCGTCATGCTCGCATTGCTCGCCCTAATTAACTTAATTTAAAAAATTCATATTGGGTAAACTGACCTCGCCGAACTTTTTTGAGCGTATTCCCTGATTTTTTCAATAAACAATCTCTGTATTGGATCCATTCCTTCCAAAGAAGATGATGGGCTATCAGTCGCATAATTATTTAATCTAGTTCCGTTCAAACTTCCAATGTAACCATCTTGTCGTTTACTTGTGCCGATTATGCCGTTCGCTTTAAATTTACAATTTAACAGAACTGACGATGTTCTTAGTAAAGTACTTTTATATAACGTCATGCCAAATCTATAAAAAAAAAATAATAATAATAAATTTCTTATTATAATATGACTAAAATAGAAAATCAAATTTAACTATAAAAAGACCCCCACGTGGAGCGCGGGGTGGAGGCTATATTATATATATACACATTCTTGATTCATATACTTGAATTCATCTCGACCTCCCTATCATAGTTTTAATTTTATCTTTATTCTTTTTATTCACACACGAATTATATATATATATATATATATATATAAAAAATTGAAATGTTAGCAGGTGAGAGAGGTAAGACACAATTTACATGTAAATGTGAACATATAGTCTGAATCTATATCTCAACATCTTATTATTATTTTTTGAGTTTTCTACACTAGTTTTTTTTATTTTAAAAGATAAATCTTGAAATATTGTGAAAGGTAGACAGAATACACGTGCAACTTAGATCTTAGATGGGAAACAAACTAGATGCATAGAAATAATATGGAAAAAAAAGAAAAACAGTTATTCTTTTCACCAGTTGAAAATAAGAGAGAAAAATATTGGAAAATCTACTCTGAATGTTATGTTTTCCTGTTTCATTTTGAATTTTACATAAAAATTGTTATTTTATTTAAAATGTATTTTTATGAAACAAATCAAATGATACTCATTTATTTGGATACCCACCAATATAGAGGTTACCTAAGTATATTAGGTGCCTCAAAACAAAGATCCAATTGTTTACGATTTATTATTTTTTTTTTTTATTGTTACGTATAGGCACTAAGCGAACTATGACCTTTACTTATAGAAGTTTTGTTTTCCTTTGTCCTAAAATTGTTTGGATTAAATATGCCTTTGCCTGATAGTTATTTAGCCTAAGGAATTTTTTATAAACGGCAATTTTTTACTTTAGCACCCCCATGGTTCTAAACAATTGTCTGCCCGAAAATTGTTCTTAAGGTTTGAGTGTTTGTGACCCCAAGACATAGAGGCGCCTAAGGCCGTTTTATTTATTACGCTATTTTAAGATTCTTATCATGTGTAAAACTAAATCTTATTCAGAAAACTGGTGGCAATGAGTTTTACAGTCTTCTTAGCGTATGTATAATATTCCTTTGTCTTAATAGTTAATTTGACTGAGGATTATATACTACCTACTATGTAAATGTTCCATTGCCTCAATAACTATTAAGGCAAGGGAATATTTACACATCATCGTAATTTGAAGTGGGTAACCTTGTTAATCAATAATGTCAATTTTCAAAATTTAAATTACCTATTTCATTCAAACTAATAATTATAAAATATTAAAAGAAAAGCAAAAATCCTAAACTATAGTGCAAGTGGTGACGTTCTTTAAGGCCCCTATACACGATCAAAATGTTAACGCTAACATTTTAACCGTGTTGTTGATGTTGATTTGTGGGGTGTTTGATGTTTGCGCAAACATGGTTTAACGTGTATAGCTTAAATATGCGCGACATCTATGGGGGCCTTTTGGAACGGAGAGGGTGGAATGTGATGACGCTCCTTTTTAGGTCAGTTGTGTACGATCGAAGGGTAAATATCGGGTTATTTTTAATTTTGGCATTCGTTAGAATCAATTCCCACGATTTTGATTAACAATGATTAATTCACATGGTTAATATCTCGCTTCCCTATTTACCTTCGAGTTTATTTTATTAGTATTTTTTCAACGAATTTTAGAGTGTGTATATTTTTAAAACGATTTTTTTAAACGTCATTTTTTAAATTATTTTTCAAGGTTTTTTATTGATCACCCCAATTCGACCTAACCACACTATATAAGTAATAACGGTCGTCAATTTGATGAGATGAGTTTTTTAATAATTGGAAAATTATTTTAATACATTTTCAGCTATTACTTTACTATATTAAGTTACAGTAGTTGTGACAGATTACTTACATTTATGACAACTGACTTAAATTACTCGTGTAGTTCCTGTCAAGAATGTAGGTCAGTAATTAATTCTTTTCTCCTTTTACCTTCTCACCGCAAGTAATTGCAAAATATGTATTTATTATTATTTTTTTTCCAGTAATAATTGACATCATTCAATTTTATTTTTAAAGGTATAATATGTCATACATTCGAGATAAGAGAAAATATAAATGTAAAATAATTGTTATAATTGAAGATGTACCATGCTCCAACATCGAAACGCTATAAATATGCCTAAAGCAGCCTTCTTCAGATAATCTAAAAACCAAGTTACAGACTTACGTTCTACAATAATTAGATAACGTAAAAATGTTTGAACGTCTTAAAAAATAATCACCCTTTAATCACTGGGTATTATACCTACATTCCATATATTTCAGGGGATTTTTTTATATAAATTATAAGGGCTTAGGTAATGCTAGACGTGCAAATAAGAACTTGGAAGGTTGCTGTGAAGTATGACCCAAGTTCGGTGGTTTCGGTAGTGGGCGAGGATATTTGGAGTAATATAGGTACCTCTTATCTTAAGACCCAAAGATATCCGGCGCACTACCAACATCTATAGCGGCATTGAAAGCTCCAACGGAAGTGACGACACTTATAATAGAAATTGGTGCTTCTGTAGATTGTTACTCCCCTATATTGTTTTAGAATAAACATGACAGACTAAATAACTATTAAGAGAAAGAGTTGATTAGTCCAATGTACTTCGGGACAAAGAAATATCACACTTTTGTTTTCATAAGGAGTGTAACAGTCTAAAGAAGAGCATTCCGTACCATCTTCTTTAGATTGTTATTCCTCTGTTTTTTTTTATAAGGGGAGTAATAATCTAAAGAAGTACCTAGAAATTTTTATTCAGTTAAAGAAGCCCTTCAAAATTCTTTGGGAAAAACTAGAGATAAAAAGCTCGCTACATTATATGCTTGCTTGGAATCACACTTAAAATCTTTAGAATCGCTATCCATCAATGATGATAAATTCGCAGCTGCGTTGTTTGCCCTTATAGAATCAAGTAGTATGCCTGAAGAAATTTTGCGAGTTTAGCAGAGAAGTCGAATCATTTCTTTAGTTTATGAAAGCAATAAGGGATCTCTATTTAATAGATGGCTCGAAAGCTTGATGAGGTTTTTAAAGAAACAAAGTAGAAGCGAAAGAATGAATCGAATTAGTAAAATCAGAATTTGGTGTAAGTGGTGGTAGATAGATTCAACAGAATAGGTTAAACTATATTGTGATGTGAAGCATCGTAATTCAAGTGAAAGCAGTATTGTCTACTTTAGCCTTACTTGTTCTGCTGCAGCTTTAATTGATTCAAAAATCAAACCTTACTCTACATTCTTTAAATTAGATCACGCATCAATAGAATGTGAGACTACTTAGAGAATGTCACTTGACTAGAACAATGACATTATTAGGCAAAACATAAGATTATTTATTATTTGTTTAAGCCTCGTCCAGACTGCCGAACCGAACAGAAGAAACGAGCCGAGCATTGATCTCTGTGCATGCCTAGTTCGCGATGCGCAGGCGCACTTTAGACTGGGCATGCGCAGACACTAATGCACGGCTCGTTTTCTCTGGTCGGTTCGCCAGGGACAAGGCTTTAAAGTTCAAGCATAGGCATAATGATTCTAAGGTAATGTAATTGTTTATTTAATTGTTCATTATTACATTCTATAAACGTCGGTAATTTTGAATTTGCGATAAATTTCCGACTAACTTATCTCATATTTCCAATTTTTTAATAAAAATAAATTTATTAACTTTTCTCGCGAGTTAATTATTAACAAAGCGCAACTGTCTTGAAAGTTTTTAATTGAAATGATAAAAAATGTTACTGCTTCAGAATGAATCTAATGCTTTATTACCGAACTTTCGGTAATCTTGTAAGCAAAACTAATTTTATTTGATAAAGTATAAAATAAGGTGTTTTAATCATTTATAATGCAAACTACAGAAACTTATTACGATAATATAATTTCCTCGTGCATAATTAAATGATTTTATCTACTTGCGGCAGCAAAATGAGGCATTATTGAACTGATTTCAGACAGAGAAATGTGATTTTACTGCCTAGGCGGTAAAAGTAAGGAAAAATTTTACAGCCTAGGCAGTAAAATTTATTTTACCGCCTAGGCAGTAAAATGTTTACTATTATAATGTTGGCAATGACAGTTTATACTGTTATCTCTATCTTATAACATTAAATATTATAGTTTAATAAATAAACGTTTTTAATAATAAAATAATTTATTTATATTTGTTAATTCTGTTAAATAACTTCAATGATTAGTAGATCTTTAATTAAAAAGATAGTGGAGTCACTGGCTATACTGCAGCGTCATGTAAACATTGAACATCCATAATTATTATTAAAGTCATTCTAGATTAGACTTGCTACTTTTCTTGATTTATCCTAGANTTTAAACTTTCCGTAGTATGAATACTACCAAAACTTAAATTAATAATTAAAAACTTAAATTACTAATTGGGTACTTTATAATTATAAGCGATAATTCCCAGTCTAGTTCTATTGTCGTAAATGTTGACTTCTAGACTTGTGGAAAATTGAAAGCTTAATTCGGGACAAGGTATCGTAATTGAACGAGGAAATTATTCTCCAATGTAGCTTAGTTGGTTAGAGCGCTAAACTGGAAATATAGAGGGCCGTGGTTCGAGTCCCGCCGCTGGAGACTATTTTTCTCTATCTATCTCCGATTGTTAATAATAATTATAATTTGATCTAAAAATAGTACAGTGATGGCGCAAAAATTCAATTTTGATAAGTTAATAGATTTAGATTAAGGTCCCCTTGAATCATGTGCTACTGAGCCAACATCGATGAAATTTGGGGTACATGTTCAGAGGCGAAATGGCGAAAGAATTTTTACTAAAAACTTCTAAAATGCAATTCTAAATTCTCCGAATCTATATCTAACAATATAATTCGATTTCCTAACATGTAAAACATGTTATCATTCTTCGGTTAATCCCTTAATTTTTTAATAATTCCTTTTCTTCTTGGGTTCTAGGAATGATCATAAAATTTTATTTATCAACCGATCAGTTTATTAAGGATTTTAGTGTAATGTAGGGTATGATAATCTTTTATATAATCGAGTAGTGTCCCGACGACGACAACTCACCTCTAAATGATTTATAACGTTAAAAATTGATGCGCCATAAGCTGGAATTGAACCAGTAACCTCCAGTTCAGTAAGCGAACGCTCTTCCACTGAGCTATGAATGTCACTGACTTTCAATGCCTAAACCTTTCTATTTAAACAGTATTTTATTTTAAACCTTCCTATAAACAGTATATTATATGAAGTATAATTGGACAGCGCGAGACTCATTCATTATAAATATAACTAATTAAGTCTCAGCTCTTTTTCTTTGAATGAAATTAATAAGAAATAACTTATATTTGCGTTGGTTCAATCCTTTTAAATGTGTCGTTTATAGTGCCTTGCGTTTTAACACTTAGTAATCCCATAGTTTTTTTGTGGAATTTTTACCCCTATTTCCGGTACATTAAATGTTAAAAGATTTAAAAATTAAATGTCTAGATTTATTCTTATTTTTTAACCCTTTTTTAAGATAAAAATAAGCTTTATCTTTTTCGATTTTCATATACTTTCTATAATTATAAAAATAGTCTCCCATCGCTATTAATAATAATAATTTGATACAATTAAAATTTAAACTTTCCGTAGTATGAATACTACCAAAACTTAAATTAATAATTAAAAACTTAAATTACTAATTGGGTACTTTATAATTATAAGCGATAATTCCCAGTCTAGTTCTATTGTCGTAAATGTTGACTTCTAGACTTGTGGAAAATTGAAAGCTTAATTCGGGACAAGGTATCGTAATTGAACGAGGAAATTATTCTCCAATGTAGCTTAGTTGGTTAGAGCGCTAAACTGGAAATATAGAGGGCCGTGGTTCGAGTCCCGCCGCTGGAGACTATTTTTCTCTATCTATCTCCGATTGTTAATAATAATTATAATTTGATCTAAAAATAGTACAGTGATGGCGCAAAAATTCAATTTTGATAAGTTAATAGATTTAGATTAAGGTCCCCTTGAATCATGTGCTACTGAGCCAACATCGATGAAATTTGGGGTACATGTTCAGAGGCGAAATGGCGAAAGAATTTTTACTAAAAACTTCTAAAATGCAATTCTAAATTCTCCGAATCTATATCTAACAATATAATTCGATTTCCTAACATGTAAAACATGTTATCATTCTTCGGTTAATCCCTTAATTTTTTAATAATTCCTTTTCTTCTTGGGTTCTAGGAATGATCATAAAATTTTATTTATCAACCGATCAGTTTATTAAGGATTTTAGTGTAATGTAGGGTATGATAATCTTTTATATAATCGAGTAGTGTCCCGACGACGACAACTCACCTCTAAATGATTTATAACGTTAAAAATTGATGCGCCATAAGCTGGAATTGAACCAGTAACCTCCAGTTCAGTAAGCGAACGCTCTTCCACTGAGCTATGAATGTCACTGACTTTCAATGCCTAAACCTTTCTATTTAAACAGTATTTTATTTTAAACCTTCCTATAAACAGTATATTATATGAAGTATAATTGGACAGCGCGAGACTCATTCATTATAAATATAACTAATTAAGTCTCAACTCTTTTTCTTTGAATGAAATTAATAAGAAATAACTATACATCACGTGGCTCTTTCTGTTAAAGTATAATTTGACAAAGCGAGACTCATTTATTTTAAATATAACTAATTATCTCTCACCTCTTTTTTTCAACTATATTTATTCTGCCCGTTGCCACGGGCCTAACGGCTAGT
>KZ651128.1:506963-532735 GCA_001010745.2 Gerris buenoi
CCCCCCCCCCCCCCCCCATACAATAAAAGAAAAAACGCTTTCCTGCCGATTAAATCTGTTATCGGGAAAAGTTTAAGGAGGATCCCGCAATCACTTTCCAGGGGAAAGTACGTTCTCGGTTCTGCCAGTTTGGCACCAAACCAAAAAAGGGGGGTGAAGGTTTGAGTCGAATTTCTAGTTTTTTACCGGGTGGAGGCAAATTTGGCATCGGAAAACCTTTTTAGTTTGGATTTTCACCCTGCACATTTTCCCTCTTAACAGATAATTCTGCCAACATTCATCCTTTTACTTTCATTTATATCGCTAGCAAAGAGAAACCGGAGTAGGACTAATTTACTATAAATTCTTAATTAAAGCATGAAACGCTGATGAGCTCTTATAAACATTGTCTTACATCTAACAAAACTAAAAATATATTAATTACCCCTTTCTCCTTTAAATATTTTTAATGTTTTCTCAGATCAACATTATAGAAAATAAAATGATTACCTTTCATTTAAGTATTCAAAAACCCACTCCGATGCGTATCTGAATGTACATATTTTGCTTCCGAGCTGACCGAAAGTAACTGAAGTTATGTGATCGTTCTGAAACTCGAACATATTTAATGATTTCCAAAATTCCAACACAGAAATCCGTTCAGACAATAGGTAACATTTTTGGTCTGGTTCTGCGTCGGTTAGTCAGTCTCAATTTGTGAGAACCAACATGTATTAAAAACTACCCATTTGATTTTATTGAAATTTTGATGGTGTAGGTCATAGTCAGGCCATTGTTGGGCCCCATATAATGGAACCGAAAATGTTCTATGATGTATGAAACGGATTTATGTCTAGGAATTTTCACATAGCTTCCGTTACCTTCGGTGTGCTCGGAAAGCAAACCAAATATCTTATATATTATGTAAATAACAATAATACTAAGCTACGAAATGATGACACGCTGATAAAACAAGACAAGATGACATCTTTGTAATCAAGTAAAATCTTATATAAATTTCACCAACTTGTTTTCAAGTGTTTTACACTGCGGGACAGGTTTGCCAACTGCAAACTCAAAAGCGGAAGAAGTCATTAGTCATGTCTGGGTGGGAGAGCTGCAGTGTTGCCTCAACACTTCCGACCTGCCTGATTGATTACCTTACAACCTGACCCGCTTCCTTTTACCAAACCGTCTCTTGGTCCAAAAACCTGCATTGAATTAACCGTGACATAATAAACTAACACTCGAGATCGAAAAGTATAACACAAACATTTATACTGACGACAAATAAACATCGTTAATCTTCTTTTTAACTGGTGTCTTATTTATAAATAACTTTGTTTTGATTTGCACTGAACTACTTTCTTTTAACTTAAGAATTTAGGGCTTGTGGTGCGGAGTTAAAAAAAAACTCGCGCCAAAAAAAAAAAATTAAATATTTTTCGAAGAAAAACGTATATGATTCTTAATATAGAAAAACAGCTTTAAAATTATGAGTAACATGCTACATGACCATAGACTTTTTATAACAACCACATTTCAGCCAAATTCATTTCCAAAACACCGTCAAAGAATTAAAATTTTGTATTATGAAAAATCGTAAGAATGAAAATTTTCCTACTCTCGAAGACCTTTAAATTAATTTGTAACATGTAATTCTGATTAAAAACTTTTTGTTTAACTTTTTATCCAAAAACTATACAGTTGTCGAAAATGCTGAGATTCATCTGGGAGGCGAATTTCGTTCAAATAGGTCAATTTTAACGCCAGCTCGTTAGATATTCACTCAAACACAAACAAGCATACACTAATAATAATTTAAAATCCATTTTAAAGTCTGAAATGAAGAACTCATCCCTAATAATATATTGTATGGAATACCCTAACCTTAAAACTGTGTTAATCGGTTCCTTTTTCTTCTATTTCCAAGTGGTCTAATAGGGGCTTGCTGTTGCTTCTCAACCTATCATGGAGGTCGTCGCAATTGCTGTCTTTACCCATCCTTAATTGCAGTGGGTATAGCTCAAGGCGTTATTATATTTAACGATGTAAGGTTATTAGACCTACGACTAACACTCGCTGCTTTGAAAAACCTTGGACTTTATGAAGGGATTTTTCCCATTAACCGATCTAACTCGGTTTTCAGTCGCTGAGCGCTTGCTTTTAACGTCTAATATGCTTGTCACTTTTTCTTAAGATTTTTTTCCTAGGGGCCTAGAGGGTGATTCGAAGTGGTGGAGGTTTAAGAAGATTAAAAGAGTTTGAGGTGGTTTGAGATAGTTTTTTGGGAAAGAGCTAAAATTGATTTAAGACTTTCACCTTATATACGTCTCTGATATTGATATGATTGCATTATGCATTTAGAAAACAATAATAGTAAAAGCTTATTACATAATTCATAAAAGCGTATCGCCTTTTTCAAGAAAATTAATGAAAAATAAAAGAAAAACGTAATAATAATCTAGTTTAAACCCTGGTAGAACACTTAACTTGTTATAAAATGTATAGACATGTTATTAGAAAGGACAATACTTATGCGTGATTTCCTTTTTTGTTTTCTCAACCCTTTTAAATATTAAATGAAGTTATTAGTTCTTTTTTTTTCGGGGTTCCTGGATCTCCGGAAGAGTCTGAGTGATCCGATCTCCGGAAAATAGTCTTAAAAGTTTTTCCCTCTTGCAATAGAAGCTAAGTGGAAAGCCATCCGGTCTGGTTATTAGTTTGGATCAGGGATGCCCTTCCTGAGGTAATTCTATAAAGAAAAAAAATACATCCCGTCCCTAGAAACGGGAAAACTCTAGGGAATTTTATATTTGAGGGAAATGTTTGTTGGTTAAAGGTCTAACCTGGAGTGGAGGGAGGAAGGAATAACAAGAGAAAATTATCTCTATAGAAAAGAATTTGATTTTCTTTTATTTCCAAATATGATTATTGTCGGATTCCTATAATAATCCTCTTACTTGGAGAAAAAGGACAGGAAAGTAAACGCGTTTTATCCTAGTAATGAATAATTAATATGATGTGGACGAATAAATAAAACTCAAAATTTCCCTTGACAGATATTGTTTTTTATTAATAATTGTTTGTGTTCGTATTGCAATTGATATAAGTTTTGTAAGATAAAAAACTCTATGAAGTGTTTTAATTTGTGTGATACTGACTGATTGCGTTTCTTTGATTGGCTATTAACATTAAGCATTCGGATTTGGCTTATCAGTACACTAAAACTCTATCTCAATTAAACAATTGCTTTAGTGTTTCTCCTCAGTGCAGTATGTTTATTATTCTTTAATCAGCTGTTACTAATTGATTTTTTGTTTTTGTTCCAGATTGTCTTCACCTGCAGTTATATCGAGACAGTAAGGACAGATACAAACAAGGACAGACCAAGGCCTCGCTATCACTTCAGCACTTCCTCGGAGTAGAAACAGGTCTTAACTCTTATCTAATAATTCTTCTCTTTATATATACTAGATAAGGATAGATAATAGATAGATAAGGGAAAAGAAAAACCTATAGCAACTAAACATTGCACTAAATATTAACTAGCAGCTAAATATTGCATCCATTCCTTTACCACTTTTGACTTTTTTCGAGGACGGAGCAGGGCGAGGGACACCCCCTATAGGGGCAGTCTTCCCCCACGCTTTGACGCACGCTTATATAACTTACTAATGACCACACCATACTCACTTCGGCGGTACAATGTACAAATGTATGACGTGTGAAGTAGCTGGAACTCTCCACCACGGGGCATAAAAAGGTCCTAAAAGATGGCCTAATTGCCAGGTTTGAACAAATGGTTCGTCCTACCCGTTTTTATAGGAAGTACTAGACTACACTACTACTACATACTACTACCACTAATCACCACTTTTGAAGTAAGATGACTTACGCGTCACTCTTAAATTACATTATTAAGACACTGATCACTGTATAATTCAACATAGAATTACACAAATAATATTTATACAAATAATATTTATTAAATTTATCACAACACACGTTTTACTCATTATACTACCATCTTGATGTAATTTTATTATGTTTCATACAAATAATTGTTTATTTATTTTGTAATATTTTTAATTTATTTTTATTTTTTAGGTTTCACGTTGGATAAGGAGTCAAACACGATAGCCATTCTGTGTAAAGACGTAACTGTAGTTCTAGCTTTCGACACCCGAGAGCGGCTCATACAGTGGCAGGTCAAAATCGCTTCCAACCTCGGTGAAGGTATGGGGCCATTAGGTAACTCAATCGAGTTATGGAAAATCTTGTATTTTTCATTTACTTGTTTTTGCACTCAGTAATTAAAAAAAAATGACTATATATTCACAGTATTAACACTGTTATAGAAGTTGGCTGTAAACAGATATGCCTACTTCAGTCTATAGTTTGTTTATGTAATATGGCTTTTTTAGCTGTTCTCTACATTTAAAAAATCAACAATTTCATCAACAACATTCAAGAAAATTTATTGCTTAGCAATTTTGTTAAGAAGTCGAAGCTTGATGCAATATGTGTCTCTTTAGTGATTTAGTGGAAGCAATCAACCTATAAATGAAATTAGAAAAAAAAAAAAAAAAAAAATGATAGTCATATCAAACCATGTCCAGTAAAATGAGAAACTGCCTAGGTATAGAACTTACCCCACTGAGTAACACCCAAAAAGTAAACTTAATCACTTTATTAAGTTGTACTTCATCAGTAAACTGTCCGCTACATCATCAGTGACATTATCAGTACATCATCACTGAATATTCACTTGTATTAAACTTTTCAATGTACCAGCTATTACAAAGTAAAATTATCCCAACCATATAAAATAAAATATTAATTTTCCAAAACCATATTAATTTATTGTAATTTGTTTTGTTTTATTTATTTATTATTATTTTTGTTTATTTGACAGACACTCAGTTCCTAGTTCAGATCTCATCAGCACCGCAGAAGGCAAAGATAGCTGCAGGCCCTGCAAGACTCCACATTCAAGAGTACAGGTTCTGCATAACACTTGGTGTACCTCCACGGCTCGTTGGAGTCTGGGAAATCAGCAAACTCAGGTTAATCTTCTAGAACTAATCATAACTTCAAATTCAAACCCTGTAGTAGGTTCACACCTTCTTTTAATTTTGTTGTGGAAACATCAGCCTCAGGGTCAGTGGGACTTAAAGGTCAAATTTTAAAAGCATAAATAATCAGTTTGATCGTATGTAGGAATATATATGTCTCAATGGCATATAGAAATTTAAACGTCTGGAAGAGCCTCTGTGTATCAGGCAGACAATAATAGGTACCAATTCGTACAAAAGTAGGAATGCCTTCTAGGCAGACGTTCCTCAAAAAACTTAAAATCCTCTTTCTGTGAAGCAATGAAGGTTTCAAAAAAATTGTACTCTCATCAAAATTATATTTGAATTTACATGTACAATGCACATAATTATTTAATTTATTTCAACTGGGTGCGTGGTACGTGGTATACACAAATTTTTAGTGATTATTTTCTTAAAATTTAACAGAAAAGTTGGGCGAGTATTTATATGTGAATATTTATTTGTCTCAATTTTTAGTCAAATTTAGTCTGTGTATTATACACAGGTGCGTATTATACACGAGATTTTACGGTATGTACTTTATAATACACTACTACTCAGACTACTGCAGTGTAAATGAACAATATATTTCTCGAAAAAAGTTGTGATGATTTCGATTAAAAAATTGTTAAATGCAGACCATTTAAATAGGAATCTAACTATGTAAGTAATTTACCCTGGAAAAATCTATTTATCGAGATATTGAAGAAATTAAATCTGATTTGTTGAAAATTAAGAACTACTAACTTTTCTCACTTTTTAAATGTGTTAAAAAATAAATATTTTAAATGAGTTATTAATATGGGTTTTAAGTANCCACGGGGCGTAAAAAGGTCCTAAAAGATGGCCTAATTGCCAGGTTTGAACAAATGGTTCGTCCTACCCGTTTTTATAGGAAGTACTAGACTACACTACTACTACATACTACTACCACTAATCACCACTTTTGAAGTAAGATGACTTACGCGTCACTCTTAAATTACATTATTAAGACACTGATCACTGTATAATTCAACATAGAATTACACAAATAATATTTATACAAATAATATTTATTAAATTTATCACAACACACGTTTTACTCATTATACTACCATCTTGATGTAATTTTATTATGTTTCATACAAATAATTGTTTATTTATTTTGTAATATTTTTAATTTATTTTTATTTTTTAGGTTTCACGTTGGATAAGGAGTCAAACACGATAGCCATTCTGTGTAAAGACGTAACTGTAGTTCTAGCTTTCGACACCCGAGAGCGGCTCATACAGTGGCAGGTCAAAATCGCTTCCAACCTCGGTGAAGGTATGGGGCCATTAGGTAACTCAATCGAGTTATGGAAAATCTTGTATTTTTCATTTACTTGTTTTTGCACTCAGTAATTAAAAAAAAATGACTATATATTCACAGTATTAACACTGTTATAGAAGTTGGCTGTAAACAGATATGCCTACTTCAGTCTATAGTTTGTTTATGTAATATGGCTTTTTTAGCTGTTCTCTACATTTAAAAAATCAACAATTTCATCAACAACATTCAAGAAAATTTATTGCTTAGCAATTTTGTTAAGAAGTCGAAGCTTGATGCAATATGTGTCTCTTTAGTGATTTAGTGGAAGCAATCAACCTATAAATGAAATTAGAAAAAAAAAAAAAAAAAAAATGATAGTCATATCAAACCATGTCCAGTAAAATGAGAAACTGCCTAGGTATAGAACTTACCCCACTGAGTAACACCCAAAAAGTAAACTTAATCACTTTATTAAGTTGTACTTCATCAGTAAACTGTCCGCTACATCATCAGTGACATTATCAGTACATCATCACTGAATATTCACTTGTATTAAACTTTTCAATGTACCAGCTATTACAAAGTAAAATTATCCCAACCATATAAAATAAAATATTAATTTTCCAAAACCATATTAATTTATTGTAATTTGTTTTGTTTTATTTATTTATTATTATTTTTGTTTATTTGACAGACACTCAGTTCCTAGTTCAGATCTCATCAGCACCGCAGAAGGCAAAGATAGCTGCAGGCCCTGCAAGACTCCACATTCAAGAGTACAGGTTCTGCATAACACTTGGTGTACCTCCACGGCTCGTTGGAGTCTGGGAAATCAGCAAACTCAGGTTAATCTTCTAGAACTAATCATAACTTCAAATTCAAACCCTGTAGTAGGTTCACACCTTCTTTTAATTTTGTTGTGGAAACATCAGCCTCAGGGTCAGTGGGACTTAAAGGTCAAATTTTAAAAGCATAAATAATCAGTTTGATCGTATGTAGGAATATATATGTCTCAATGGCATATAGAAATTTAAACGTCTGGAAGAGCCTCTGTGTATCAGGCAGACAATAATAGGTACCAATTCGTACAAAAGTAGGAATGCCTTCTAGGCAGACGTTCCTCAAAAAACTTAAAATCCTCTTTCTGTGAAGCAATGAAGGTTTCAAAAAAATTGTACTCTCATCAAAATTATATTTGAATTTACATGTACAATGCACATAATTATTTAATTTATTTCAACTGGGTGCGTGGTACGTGGTATACACAAATTTTTAGTGATTATTTTCTTAAAATTTAACAGAAAAGTTGGGCGAGTATTTATATGTGAATATTTATTTGTCTCAATTTTTAGTCAAATTTAGTCTGTGTATTATACACAGGTGCGTATTATACACGAGATTTTACGGTATGTACTTTATAATACACTACTACTCAGACTACTGCAGTGTAAATGAACAATATATTTCTCGAAAAAAGTTGTGATGATTTCGATTAAAAAATTGTTAAATGCAGACCATTTAAATAGGAATCTAACTATGTAAGTAATTTACCCTGGAAAAATCTATTTATCGAGATATTGAAGAAATTAAATCTGATTTGTTGAAAATTAAGAACTACTAACTTTTCTCACTTTTTAAATGTGTTAAAAAATAAATATTTTAAATGAGTTATTAATATGGGTTTTAAGTACAAACCGTCTCAATATCTATCCTAGAAAATGTTGTACAATTTATGGGGCCGAATAGTACATTTGTTGTTAGTGAATATTTATGTTGTTAGTATAATTTGTTGATTGTTGGCTGTTGCAGGAGGTATGGTGTTGTTGAGAGTAGATTCTGTTTTGAGGGTGGCTCAAGATGTGGTAAGGGTGAGGGTCTCTATGTCTTGGTTACAGACCAAGGTGAAGAGATCACCAGAACACTTCAGGCTGCTTCAGATGGAAAGATGGCATCCAGGAGAAGACCACTTCAAAGAAACATCTCAGGTAATAAATTAACTCACTATTATTGCCATGCCTAGCTGAAGTATCTGCAGTTACTCTTGGTAAAGGGTTGGTAAGCTCGGAATAAAACTGTAGATTTGTATAAATGACAAAACCACTGACAATTTTCTTTATCTGGCAGGCCTATTAAAGTTAATATCTGTAACTTTGAACCTATGACTTTTTGTCCTATCTCTATCAGTAATACCTTTAAATTCTAAATTGAGCTAGACACTTGGATTTAGTGTAATTTTGGAATTTTTCACTCATTCTTTTAGTTTTTTCACACTTATAGGGCAGTTGAATGTGCCAATATGCCTGTTAAATTTCATGATTCCAGCTGTCCTATAAATGTATAAAAATAATGTGTAGAAAATGTACAGAATTTATCTAAAATAATAAAATATAAAGTGTAACTAATAGAGATACAACAAAAAATTGTTTGACCAAACTTGTAATCCAAAATCAGTTACTGTTGGTGCAATCTAATTAAAGATAGGACTAACTGGTTAGTCACAATAAACCTCCAAAGAAAGGTTTGCAACAGACTTTAAACTGTTAAAATACCTTTTTTTCAGTTTTTTTTTTTAACACAACTGTTCTTCTTCTAAACTTTTAAACAAGTTCATTTCTGGATGGAAATGGGACCTGCAGTGTACAGTTGTTGTGTGGGTTTAGCATTTTTTCCTTCTTATAGTTGTGGTTGCAGGATTTTATACCTCGACCAATGACCAATTTTAATGATAATGGCCTTTATAAACTAAATTTAAAATTGATACATATATAATATCTATATACAGGGTGGTCCAAAAGTCTCCCCCCCCCCTCTTTAACTTTTGAACGGTTTGAGATAAATTAATGAAACTTGGGGGATCTCTATCATGCCAAGGGAAGTTTTTTTTTTCATGCTATCACCCACTAGGGGCAACCACCCACTTTGCCCCCAGGCCACCTAACTTCAAAATTTCAAATTGGAAAGTATATTTTTGATAGCATATTTGGATTCTACGGTGAAAAATAATAAACTTTTACTTGAAACTATTTTTTCTATCACCAATATTTTGCCCCCTACAGGGGGGCAAATATAGCAAAATAACCCTTCCGATAATACGTTGTAAAATCTAAACGGTTAGAGATAAATTAATGAAACTTGGGGGATCTCTACCATGCAAAGGGAAGTTTGTTTTCATGCTATCATCCACTAGGGGACCCAAATTTTTTCACCCAATTTGCCCCCAGGCCACCTTATTTCAAAATTTTGACGTGAAGTGTATATTTTTGATAGCAGATTTAGATTCTACGGCAAAAAATAAGAATATTTTACTTCTAACTTTTTTTTCTATCTCCAATATTTTGCCCCCTATAGGGGAGCAAAGGCATAAAAATAGTAGATTTCAGCGCCTGGGGGCAAAATGGTGGTTGCCCCTAGTGGGTGATAGCATGAAAACAAACTTCCCTTAGCATGGTAGAGATCCCCCAAGTTTCATTAATTTATCTCAAACCGTTCAAAAGTTAAGAGGGGGGGGACTTTTGGACCACCCTGTATATAAAATTAAAGTTTTATCGGTACATTGGTCAGAATTGAAAATTTTTTGGATACTTTATCGTTTTATACATCCCGAAAACCGAATCCGGCCTTAACTTTTTTCGTGTATGTATGTATGTATGTCTGTCGCCCCAGTCAGACTTTATAGGAGCAAAACTGGCTAAATGAAATCGAGTCATTTTTTTCAGAGGTGAGCACAAACATGTTGCCCAATTTGTAGGCTTGGTTTCATCAAAAAATATTCAGTAGAACCAAAGTTATTAAATATTTACTGGTGCGGCTGCCGTATTGTAATGGGCATGATAATTAAATTCACGCATCAGGGTTAATGTTTGTTCTATGACTTTGTAGTCGATACTGTCTAGCAGTCTAGCGGTATAGCCTTTTCCATCCCCACTCTTTCCACTATTCTACCTTCCCCCCCTCTTCATTCTCTTTACCTACACGACCATTAAATGCCTAGCATGAGCCCCACGCGGAGCATGGGGTGAAGGCTAGTTGGTATATATATCTTCCCTCATGATTGCAGAAACTAGATTTAATAATTGTTATATATGAAGAATTTTTTCGCTGTGTTTTTAGTTTTGGATTCACCAAGGAAGATGCGCCCGGAAACCAGATTGTCTCAATTAAGTCGTGCCGATACACTCTCTCTTCAGCATGGTGCTGATACCATGTCCTGTGCCGAATCTATCAGCACTGTTCATCAGCAACATTGCTGCTGTGGCTGCAGGTCATCAACCGATGATCTATCAACCATCTGGCCTTCATCAGAAACGAGACCAGATTCATCTGACTTTGGTGATACGGCCTCTGTTGGAGATATATCTCACTCCATGCATCACACATTAAATGTACTAATCATCTTAATGAACTAAAACTAATATTGTGTTAATATTTTTGTTATTTTCTTCTATTCTACTAATTTTGATAAACTAAGGATTTATCAATCTTTCATTATTTAAAAAAATGAAGGAAAGTTAAAATTTGAGAGTGAAGAATATCTATTTTTTACAAGTTAAGTTATTGATATAAAAAGAGATTGATATAAAGATAATTAAAGAAAGGAAAATAATAATTAAAAAAAAGTCAATTCTAACTACAGTGATCCCTTCTTAATAATTTTAATGAATATGGTTTTAAAATAGGTGAACAGGGATAATAAATTATTAACTGCTTCAATACATCCTGGCTATATTTTGATCTTCTCTTAGGTCATCTTCAAGCCTAAACATAATTGAATACAAGGTTTACTATTCTGTCATACAGCTGAACAAGGTTATTACTTACATAACAATATTACATTTTCTTTACCTCTACGGTTCCTTAAATACAATAAACAATTCTATGTCAAAATGAAAACCTCCTAACTTTCAGTTAAACTAATTACCTACTTGGTAATTTGCCATTCAAAACATTTGAATGACAAATTAGTTTCTGTAAGTAGCTTTGTGCCAGTGAAATTTTTTAAATACAATTATATTAAGTGAATACTTTGTTTTGGTTATTGAACTACCCATCTATAAAGATAAGGTTGTTACCATCTGTACGAGATAGCAATTAAGACCCTATGAGAGCTTGAAATTTTGATAACTGACCTTCCAGACTTTAATTTTTTTTATATTTTACTTCTCTGTCAAAAGTTAAAAATTATTCCAAACAGACTTTAGATATCGTCCATTTAAAAATAGAATTGAATGATCCTAAAATGAAAGCTTGTGTTTTTCTGCATGTTCTCAATCATCATTTATTATTTATGTTATATAATATGTTTTACTTAATTTTGACATTGTTGGTGTTATGTTATCAGGACTGTGGGGACTGGTCAGAAAGTGGTATGGGAAGGTGTGCTAGTTGTATTAGTAAGTTGGGAGCACTGTCTCGCTCTTCTACTGCAACCACTGCTGCCACCCCTGGTGCCCATCACCCTTTTTCACCACCTTGGTACCTCGACCCAGCTGCATCTGGTAAATTTTAACTTAATAAATCTCTTAATTATAATTCACTTACAAACAATGTAATGAAAGGTTAAAATCAAAATGGAGCTAATTATGAACTAGTATTCAAATTTTATTAAAATCGGATAAATAGTGTAAGATATGGTGGTTTGAATAAATGGTCAACATCTGGCCCACAGAAACAAGATTGAATTGTCCCCTGTCTGGAAAAGGGTATGTTTAAAATGATTTTGAATGTATGAAACAGATTTTCCTGTTGAGGTATTCATTTCAGAATTTTTTAATGGTATTTAGATTTTTCTCAACATCTCATTGTATTATACAAGGAAGTCAATAAGTTTCCTTCTTGCTTATGTATACTGACAGGGGTCAAGGTAAATTTTAATTTTGACAGCTCAGGTTGGCCAACCTATGTGAGGGTAAAAATAAAGTCACTAGACCAATTTCCCTAGGAGGACTAGACCCCTTTGCTAGTGATATATTTGTTTGCCTAGGTGGCTCTCCCACTAGCTGTCAAAAACTCAAGCTCCCCTTTTATTTTTTATTTTATTTATTTAACTATTGTCTTTTGATTCATTAGTATGCTGTGCTTATAGCAATCCTTTAATGAAGGGCAGCTCCACTTTGTACTTTTAAGTGTTTCCCTATTTTCTTGTGCTGTCAGAAGTCAGGATTAAAGCTCATTTAAACTCCAGTATAATTACAAATTGAGAGATTCAAGAAATAATTTAGATGAATCTGTGTGCTAATCAATCCCAATGAGGAGTACCCCAATGGTTTTTATGTTAATAAATTGAAAAGGCACTTACTTCTCATACCTGAGATAAAAAAACAACAGAAACCAGTATGCTAATTATTTTTGTCGTGACTTAAAAATATTAAAAACCTCTTCTCTGCAGAATCTTTCACCTTCTATCTAGAACTGAAGCATATTGAATCTTCATATGTTCATATTTTATAGACACTCATTATCACGCTGTCTGTTGGCACTCATTTAACTTTCATTTAATTCTTAAGTTGATTTAACTTAAACAGTTAATTTTATGGTGTGATAAGCGTGTGGTCTAATTCCAGTTCTAAGTTTTGTAGCTTGGAGGTTAGCTGATGTATAATTGGATTATTTATGTTTAGTTTTAGTTAATCACCTGTTTTTACTAATAAGGGTTTTCTTTGTTAATAATGTTATTTGCATTATAGGTCCAAGGAGTTTGCAGACTGGAAGTACGACGTGTAGTACTATATCAGCATCATGTCACGATAACAGTACCTACAACCTCCCTGACTACTCTTCCCTTAAATCTATTGCCTCCGACACATGGTAAGCCAACCCGTATTAACTAAAATAATATGTATCATTTCTGTAGTATGAATATGTTCATAAAGATTCTTCTTCTTATTTTTTTTTTATCCTATTAACTTTTTTGAGGACTAATAGGTGCAATGAGAGGCCAGGGTGATCTTGGCCTTTCCTTTTGTCCTTAGAGTTCCTCTACCTCTACCTATTACACTGCCCTTAATATTCATTTAAATTAAATACTTCATTATATATTATTGACATTTTCATTTCTTGGATATGGCACATAAACTCAAAAAGTGTTACTAAAAATCAACTCCTAAAAGTGTTACACGTGTAACAGGGAGTTAGGAGGATATAGGAGGTATGCAATCAAGTCTCTTTCGGAATAGTGTTTCAGTCAATTATAGAGAGAAACAATTTGTTTTAACAGTATATTGCGTTTTACCGTATTAATTTCAATAAAATAAAAAAAATGATCATACGTACCATAGAGAATAGACTTAAAATAGAGTTGACATTTGGCGCGATTTCTTGTCCTTTCATGAAAAGTGACATCAGCACTATCTGTTGTTCGTTGCATCATCTAAAAAAGGAGTGGGGATGAAAATGGCACATTTAGTTCCTCTATGCCTCTACTAGGTGTCGCTAGTAGTCATCCCCGAAAATTCTCATTTTATAAATACTATGCTTAGTTATTACAAGTGTCACTTGAATTTGTTTTTTATCACAAAAACTTTTTTGAAACATTTTATTTAGTAACAAAATGTTCATATAAAGTAATTTAAAGTAACAACTTGTAATAAACTAAGCATAGTATTTATGAAATGAGAACATAAAGAACAAACCTAATATACTTTTTTGTCACAAACTTTCTATTTTATTATTTTATTATTGATGTTAGAGCAGCCTGGAACACAACATTTTCTGAATCTTTTGACCATAGTAAAAGGAAATTGATGTCGGTGAATTTAAAGAAAACAACAAATTATATTTAGGCTTCGAAAATGATTCACACAATTCTTTAAGTACTGAAAAATTTAGTAAAATAAAAACCGTCAACAATCCTTTTAATTATCTAAGACCAAAATAAACCGCTGTCATTTTTCTTTTGTCCCCCTTTTTCTTGAAATTATTGAGAGCAGCGCATTCTATGAGCCATTGCACAAATTTTATTTGTGCTGTTATTTTCCAAGTTTTGTGACGTCATGATGGGAAACGGGATTTTTCAACGAATGCCACCCCCCTGATACGTACCTACTATTAAAGCAAGCTTTTATACTGTAATAATTTTTAAATGTTAGCGATGTATTGTTAATAATTGTAGTAAAAAAGCAGAGGAGAGCCTACGAGAGCTAGGCAAAATAATCATTTGAAGGTTGAGCATGGTTGTCATGAACACCTAGTTGATTTGTACTTTCTTACTTGATGGTGATTGGCCACCTGCTCTAGAGCTTGCTCCCAGTCATCCTTATCTAGGCCCTGTCTTTTGCAACCCTCAACTCTAAGCTTTCTTAAATCCTCCTCTATATCTTCCTCCCATCTCTCCTTGGCTTGTCCATAAAACACCTTTTGTTTGTACTTAGTTGAATTTAATAACTCTACATGATGTTCAGGAGTATGAAGAACGGTAGCGGATCCGAGAAGTGCCCTTGCTGTCCACCTGGAAGACCTCCCAAAGAGTCAGCTTGTCGGAAGTTGAGGAAACCACCGATGCCTCTACCTCCTGAGCAAGCTAACACTTTTGAAAACTACGATGTTCCCAGAAGTTTTATCACACCTCTCAAGGTAAGCTTTTCTCACAAATTGTTATTCAATTATATGCATTAAATATTTATTTTCTCATTTATTATAGAGTATATTATTTTGATGGTGCAAAAATGCTGTGTAAATATTTTATGTATTTACATATTTTAAGTTCCTAGAGTCTAAATAAAAGTCTTTCTGTAGTCTGTTTATTTGAGTTAAGCCTAAAGTACTGGACCATTTACTATGAAATTTTATATCAAGTTATAAAAAAAAAAAAAAAAAAAAACATACCACAAAATAAAATTGAGAAATTAATTTTAACTCTAAATTTGATAGTGCTTCCCCCAAAACTCCTTTGAACCTAAACTTCTGGACTAATTACAATTGATATGTGACATGAAATTTCACAAAAATGCTTAATAAGGCTTTACTTTGAGAAAAAAAATAGATTTATAATTTTTTTTAATGTTGTCTTTTATTGGTCTAATTTATTGAAATATGGCATTCAAATTCATTAAAGTTGAGTCAAAATAAACAAAGCTTTTTTTAAAAAAATAAATATATTTTTTTAGAAATACTAAATAAAAAATTTGGTTTAATTTTTAGGGGGAAAAATCTAGATTCTGAGATAAAGTGTAACAGTTGTGTGCGATGTGCGAAAATTTAGAATTTGCTCAAGCTTTCATTAATAATTAAATATGTAAAAATATGTTTAATTAATTATTTTTGTTGTAGGAAGAGAAAAATGGGGGAGATGAGTACTATGATACTCCCAAGAGTATGAAGGAAGTATTGGACCAAGAGTACGGTAACTATGATACTCCACCAGCTGGACTCAGGCCTGCTTGTCTATGCACACCACGGCCTCATCCTCCAGCCCTACACCACTGCACCAGGTACGCCCCATTTTAAGCCAATGTCACACATGTTTGTGGGTGTCTTCCATACTCCTAGCCTCTCAAGTTTTCCCAATATTTACAAAATATAGTCCCATCCCTTCCTCTTTTTTGCCGTCTATCATTGTATGATGGCTACTATTTACTAAAACCTAGACCTGTATGCTTTTGGCCAACAGTGCTGGGCACCGCACGTTTCCTGTGGTGACATTAGCTTTATACATTGTATTGTTGCTTTTTAACTTGATCCCATTTTAATAAATTAGAAACAATTATGCGGAATTTAACCAATCTTGCTAGTTATGGCTTAGTGTTGTGATGATTAATTGGTAAGGAAAAATCTTGTTTTTGAAAATAATTATCCTTAGGAAGAAGTTTGATTATTTTATTTTATCCTTTAAAAAGAAAGATCTTTGGGCTTTTGATTGATTCTTTTCTTATAAAGATAAGGAGAAGATGTTGGACTGAAACTGGGATTAGGTCCAGTCAATGAATGCTCCAGTCCAGTCAATTGTCCAGTCAATGAATGCTCAAAAAGGGGTGTAGAGGGAAATGGAAGGAACACAATTTTTGACTTTGGTACTTTTTTTGGACTAGTTAGGAGGTAAACATACTAAAAGTCCCCACTCCTCGGAGGTGAGCGGGGGGAGGGGGGCACGTAGAAGGTCCCTATTTTCGGTTTTTCTCTTATATCTCAGAAACTATGGGACTTAGCGATAAGACTATTCTATATGAAATTAAAGCTGAAAAAATGTGCCACAAGATTGATTATATTCATTTGTTCGCTATCTCGCTTGTTTTTGAGATATCCAAGCTCAAATTTCGCCAATTTTTAAAAAAATCATTTTTGCTTCACGTTATTTTCCTTATTTGACTAGCTAACTCTACGGCCCTTCATCCTACAAAATATTTCTGAGGAAAAAAGTTATAGAGCAATAAATTCCCTTCAAGAATATGTATAATTTTACTATTTTATCTCTATCCGTTCAAAAGTTAAAGCAATTTTAACTTTATGATTAATTTAGAGATTTTGCAAAAAAAACTTGACTTTCGTATTTTTAGCTATACCACATAGTCCAGTCAATATAGGTTTTTTCTTTGTAATAATTAAAAGCAACAATTTTTTTCACAGAGAGCTTTGTTATGTCATTGCAAATAATACCTGAAAAGTCCCCACCTTTTTTATGTACGCTTCCCTCTTTTTTTGGGTGGGAGGAGAGGGGTAAAATTAGAAGGACTTTAACTCAGCTACCTATGCAAGTGGGGTATCATTTTGTATGCATTTTTTAACTGCGATTTTTAGGAAAAAACACCGTTTTTTCTTCATAAAATGAAACCCATTCATCCTAGAAACCTGATTCTTGTCTTATTTTATAGAAAATTTTGTTGCCTTCAAGTTTTATACTCACCACTTGTTTGCTTAAACTTATAGATTTACCATAATTTAGTGGTATTTAACATTTTTCATGTTTTTTTTTGCTAAATTTCAACTTACATTAGGCAAAAGTTTGGTCATGAAATCTTTAACAATTATTCTTCTCCATAAGAGAAAGTCAAGTGAATAAGTTGTCAAGTATTAAAATAAAATAAAAATATCAAGCTACTGCTATTACACATCATCATTCAGAACAATTAATTGAATTTTAAATTTAAACAATAACAATGTAAAAAGTAACAATTAACATCGACTAGATTTCTCAATGATATAATGTTAAAACATAGTTACCTCACTAAGTTATTATTACCTCACTATGTTTTTATTTACACCTAAAATGGTCCATCAACCATAAACGTCAATAATCAATTTAAAATGTGTCAATCACAACGTATTCTATAATTATTCTTTAGAATTTAATCATTCCTTTTGGTAGAATGATCTAATTATGAAAAAACTGATCTAGGCAATTTTAATAATAGAATTTAATTTAATTGTTGAAGAGATTAAATAGATTATATATATTATGTTGCAGAGTGGTACTGGATAATGAGGAGATGAAGTCTAGGGCGTGTCCATGTCACAGGGTAATGTGTTGGCCATCTAACTGGCTCTCTCTGCCCTACTGTCGTAGAGGAAACAGTATAGAACACACTTCTGTACACCTCCACAAGGTATTTTTCTATCTATTTTCACCAATTTTGATGAGAGCCGGCTTTGTGCTATAAATTTAGTTATGAATGGGAAACTTTTTTTCTTATCATGTGATTTTATACCTTATGAAACTGGATTTAGTATTATTTATTATACGCACTTATTTCCCCAATTAAAAATGTTGCAGGTAAAATTAAATGGAGAGGGGAGGATGCCTGTTGTAAATTCAACAGGAGATGTGGCTGTCTACGCTACTGTAGACATTTCCAAGAAAGTCAAGTATAGACTGAGAATGGAAGACTGCAAGGAGGAGAACAAGGAAAACAATCCTGCCGAGAACAGGCTTGCTGACACTTCTGGTGAGCATCGACCTGCCAGCAATTACGTCAACCTAGATGTCACTGAACAACCTCCATGTGATAGTAAAGAAGGAATTGTCAACTACGAAAATTTAGAATTCGCTCATTCGTTAGAATACTATGAAAATGCAAGAGACGTTTTAAACAGGTCTGGTATAGTGCCGAACGAAAACAATAGGACTGAATGTAGAGATAGGTTAGAATTAAGTAGTGCTGAAAAAGACTGCGTTAAATTTTGTAACAAGTGCGGACACTCATGTAGTAGGAACGATCTGTCAAAGAGAGGAGACCCTAAACAAGATGATTACTTGATGATGGGACCCGGTGGTGCCGAAGAAGGTGGTCACTGTACAAGTAGGTACCCAGGTTACCTTCCCATGCATCCCAGCGGAAGAGATGGTTCCAAAGGCCCTCCATGTCATTTAGGACCTGAAAGAGCTTCTAGTATACCTTCCTTAGCTTCGTTAGAAAGATGCAAGAAACAAGATTTAGACTCGAGATTACCCTTAGCGGGTAACGTCTGTGCTTCGGCAAACTCCAGTCCTTACTTAAGAAGACATCCGATGGTCTCATTAAAAGAACTCCAAAAAAATCAGAGAGAACATTTTAGAAAAAGATCGTGTTCTGCAGATTCAAGTAGATTCCCCGACGAAGAAGATAAATTATCACATGCCAACGAAAGCAGTAAAAATACATCTATCGATTCCATAATTAGTCAAACTTGTATTCAATTGCAAGAGAAATGCGAAACTGTACAAGAGCAATTGCACGAAGCATTAGTTCATGTCCGTAGATCGTCTAGCGTCCCTTCAAAATCCGGTAACCGAGATTCTTCAAGTTCTAACGACTCTGGAGTATCGACTGAATCTTTCAAAAACCGATCCGATTTTACTGATTTTGAACTTCCTTTAACGACGGCTAAATCTACTAAGAGACATTACCACGCAATCACACAACGATTTCACGGGAGCAATGATTGTATCCATGCATCTCTTCCAAGGAGGTCAAAGTCTTCAGACCCTCTAAGAGATTTGACCTTTCAATTTCCTAAGATTAAAGTTTCTACCAAATCATCATCGGCTGAAGCTGAGATACCTATATGCCTCAACAAACATGAGTCTAAAGGTAACAACAACTATTATTTACATAAAAAGAAATTATTGCATGCATTCTGTTCATTAAGTCACATTAAACTTAAATATAATTCCTCTGACTAAGCGAGGAAGTTTGAGCTTCTTTGACTGTATCATCTTGTCTAAGAAACTAAAACAATTAGTGCCGTCTCACAGCAAACATTCACATCTTAAGGCTGTGCAAACAGTAACAACAGTTACAGACAAAACAACTAACGGAAGACAAAGAAATACCTGTTGAGTTTTTATCTACATTTTTGTTGATTAGGACCTAGATCCCATAAAAATACTTTATTTAGTCCAGTACTTTATATTGTGTATCAATAGATATTGAGGATCAGTCAAAAAGTAAATATCAAAGTTTTGGATTTAACAAGAAAAATGTATTTCCTTTTTATAATATAAGAGCCATTCTTGTATTATATCATGAAGAAGGAATTATATTTTTTTAATCTTTTCTAATTAAAGAATAAAAAAAAAAATATCTAGATGAGTTATTGAAATAAAGTAAATATATGAGATTCTAAATTGATTTTATATTATATTGACAAAATTTGAATAAACTAAAATCAATACACGATAAGGCGGCACCCCTTAATATTTTCTTATAGCTTTTGTTAAGGACTGTATTACCCTATTGTAATAGTTTTTCAAATGAAAATATGTAATATTTATTTCAAATTCAGGAGGGTGGTGGAGTCCACTTGTTCAAAACCTGCCAGGCACTGACTGCTTGAATTAAAAATCTCTTTTTTAGTCTTCATTCCACAGCTCTACCTAACTCTTTATAGCTGTGAAAATAATTAAATATTATTTTATATTCATATACACAATTGTATTTTCACTTTCTCTCCCTGAGATTAAGTTTGATCCCAATTTAGTCCCATTTTTTAACAAAAAAAAAAAAATGTTTAAAACCCTCATTATAAGACTTGTTATCTCAAAAAAAAAAAATAAATAATAATAAAAAAAAATAAAAAAATAAAAAAAAAATATTTAGGCTAATACATTGAATTGGACTATACCAAAAAATTATTTATTTATATTTTGAATGTATTCTAGTGTAAATGCTCTGTATAATGATATATTGTTGTTATGGTTTAGACTACACAAGTCCAAATGGGGATGGTGCATTGGTGGTACCTTACACGGACTCAAGAAGTACAAGCAGTGGTACTTCAGACATGTCTGACTACATAGAAACCCTCTCTGTATCCTCACACAGTTCATCTGATACACCTGACAGCATAAGGTAAGTACCAATCAAGACACCTTATCTTTTGCTTTCTTTATTGTATGTTGTTAAAATAATAATAAGTCATTAACATGATCACTTTGTAACCAATGTATTTTATTTTGTTAAATTTCAGGTTGGGAAGGATAGCTGTCACGACACTAAGGCCTAGGTCTGGCAAAGAATATCATAAAATTGACAGGTTCATTCTGGATGGTGATATTAAGGTAAAATAATAGATTACTAAGATTGTAGATAGTAATACATAATTACAAGTGCAATTTTCAAATCCCCTTGAGATTGCCATAACACATAATGATAAATTATCCTCTATAACACGGCTATTATTATCCAAACAACCTCAATATCACGGTTTTTTTCCAATTCGCAACATAACTCAGAACCTCTATAACAAGTCAAGTTGTTTTGAGAAGGCAACATCTGTAACGCGACTCTATACAAGAATGAGTCGACCTAGAACAAGTCTAGACTTGAAAACCTCACCCATTAACCTCGATAACACGACTTATAGCCAAAATAACCTTGATAAAATTAACCTCAATAATAAGAGCACCTTAATAACAAGACTGTTTCCCTAATCCCCTTGAGACACTTCTTATCGAGGCCCTACTGTATTACTTACAAAGATTAAATATTTCTCTAATAAGATTTTGTCCCATTTCAAAATGAAGGATTAAAATATAGATATTTGTACAGATCAAAAATACTTTATTTTACAACAAAAAGAAAGTATATATTTTTTGTAAATTTTGTGTTTTATAGTCAATTTTATTTTTTGGGAAGCTACCCAAATCCTTCATTCTTGGAAACAGTAGCAAATGGCCTAACTAAAATTACATTCAGTGAGAAAACCATTCAACAAATGCTTAATATCAAAAAATGGGTTAACATGAAATAACACGAAAAGATATCACTTCTTGGAACAAGCCGGGGAGTATTTAGAGGGGTCTTACATATGAGACACCTAGATGAGAACACACCGAAAGGAAAGCCGCTGAGACAAGACTATGTTTATCTAAACAACCTCTATCTTCTGTGACACCAGTTTCTGTTTAACTCTATGAATTTTACTATCTCCTAGAAACTGACATCTTTATTTTACTTGGAATTATCTCTCTGATATTTTAAGAATTATAAAGATATATTTTATCAGTTAGTTTTTGAATTCAGTGATGAATCTGTCGAAATCAGGAAATTTTGTGTCAATCCAAAATAGGTGAATTTCGTGTTTTTTGTATTTAAACAATTTAAACAATAAACAATGGTAGAGAAATTGAGATGAGTATCAAATGCTAAAAATGTAAAATTATTAAAGTTTATTAAATTTTTAAAGTATATGAAAAACATGGAAACAAAAATAACAAAAAAATATATTGCACTAAACATTCCTTTGTCTTAATTGTTATTTATTCAAAGTCATTTACATTCTAAAAAATCAAATAGGAGTAACAATGTGTCAGTTCTGAAATTTATGGTATTGGGAGTTTTGGAAATATAGTACATTTCAAGGATATTACCTTCTAAGTCAAAATTATGTTGAGTATTAGAGTAATGATTTGTTTAAGCTGTGGAATTGGGATACAGTTTTCAGACTATATTATTTGTGGTGGTAAATTATTTTTGGGAAGTCTGCCACATATGACAAATTACAAATAGAACAGTCAATTTAATAGATAAACTTTTGATAACTTTGTTTCTTGCTCTAAAGATGCTAATAAATTTAGTGAAACATTATAACAACTTTCTCACTGTGTTTTATTCGACATCATCTAGCCATTATACCCTCTCAAAATATGCATGATAACATAAGTAAAAGTGCACCGATGTAGGTAAAATTTGGTACTTACAAAGCTCAGGCTAAGTTAGTTGGAGTTGGTGTTATTTGTTCAAACATTCGCTAGCAATACTGGTGTAAATTTTGAGATTCAAATTTAAAATTGGAATTTTCTCATGAAATAAATTCTACCTTCGTCTATTTAACGAGACTAACTATTTTTTATTTTGTTTTTAGTTTTAATGAAATATTTTTATCTTTTTTAGGGTAAGAATATTATTTCAACAGTTCCAGAGAAGTCTGAATCTCCTTCACCGGGTTATGTTAGTGGCTCTCCAGGCAATTAAAAATAAATAACGCGACACATAAGTGAAGAATCTATACCTCATCTCATCTCTTGCACAGAGTGCAAACTACATCATCACAAACCTACATCATCATTTATAGTTTTTAAACTGTAGGTTTAAAATTAAGATCTGAATTTAAACTTTTTTTATTTATTTAAAAAAAATTAACTGAACCTACGTTTGGATTTTACAGAAATTAATTAGAATCATTGAAAAAAGTGTTACCTTTAACAGCTGAAATGAATCTTTGTTTTTATATTTTTTTAATTTCAATATTGGGGCCTTTGGTTATGTATTTATTGCTATATTCAATGAATAAGATATTTTTTAAACTGGTTTGATATATTATCAAATTATTAAAAATAAATAAATGATTTATTTATACATTTCATATAAAAAACATCTTAGTACATTTTTTATTGTAAAAATAAAAACTTTATTACTTATGGAATATTAAAAAGTATTTATTTGACGGTTTTATTTATTACTTATTTGTGGAATTGAATGTATATTAAAGGATGGTTTGATAAGTTTTGGTCTTGTGATAAAATTTATTTAGTTAGTTTAAAAATATAAGTATGAACATTTTTTTTTATCAGAGTGTAAAAAAATATAATTGAATAATGAATGAATATTGCAATTTTTTTAAGTAGAAATTTTAGAACTAGTTGAGAGTATCTGAACTATTGGCCAGAGTTAAATATTTATGCCAGGATCCAATAAAAAGATTTACCTAAAATTGTAAATATGATTAGGTGTTTACAATTTTATAAAATTTTGACTCTGGAAGACTGTATATGCACAAGGCTTGCGATTCAATGGACTGCTACATAATATGTCTGTGCCTCATCTCTGGATGACTAACTTTAGAGTTACAAAATTTCTAATTTTGGGCTCTTTTCTATTAGGATTCGGTTTTTTTGTGGGTTTTATATAAGAGTCAATATCACCTAATTAACAAACCTATCCTTCACAGTTTACATGATCAAAATGTATCATATATTAATGTATCTATTTATTTATTTTATTTATTTATTATTCTTGATTTATGGTATTTTATTTAGTCATGAGATGTACTTTGTTTAACTTTAAATGTTTAATTTTGTTTTATTTATTTCCAATATATGATGTTTATGATGTAGATTGATTTAATGATTTTATCTATGTAAATATATATATATATATTTTTTTTTAAGATTTAAGATCCATTTCCATCACTTATGTTTAATAAATTCAACAGTTTCAACAGTTTTGTAGTAAATTTCAAGTTTTTTAAAAATAAAAAATAAAATAATAAACAACATCAAACTTTACAATTTAAAAGCTTATCTGAAAAATTTGTCAAAATAAATATACGAAATGAAAACCAATGTGATTTTTTTTTTTTAACATTACCATTTGTGTGTGTCAGTCTTAAACTATTTTAATTACCATGTAATTTTACATGTAAGTGTTTTGGTGTTATTTTTTTTTTTTTTTTTTCTTGAGGGTGTGTAGAAGTAGGCGTTGCAATAGCCTCACTATGGGCCTTTTTTTTTTTTTTTTAACCCTTTCGGTACTGAGGTAGAAATCAAAAGTAGATTTGCTCAGACGGGGCCGTATTTGCAGACCAGCCTTCCCCAGCCTGACTCGTTTCAACCTTCACACAAAACTATCTATTCTTCAACGCTTTCACACTATTTATTTTATATCCCCTACATTTTTCATCATATTAGGATAATTCTTGTTTTATTACTCTTTTTAAATTAATCTGTAATTATTTTTTTATTTTTAATTAATTTTAGATGATAATTTAATAATTTTTAATTCTATATATACATAAAAAAAATTAAAAGTAATGTACATTTTATGAATAACTGGTATTTGTTTTATATAAATAACTTTTTTCATTTCTTTATTATTTTTTACATATTTCATAATTATTCATTGATAATTTATCTTAAACATGACGAAAAAAACCGACCCTTCTTTCGTATCTGGGCTTTGGACCGGCAACGGCGAAGTTAAACTTTTTTTTTTTTTTTTTTTTTTAAATTTAATTTTCTATTATATATCATTGTTCATCATTCTAGTTCCGATTGATGGCGTTAGGAGTCACGTGCGACACCTAGTGAGGCTTCTATTTGAAAACATACATAAGAAAACCTCAAAACGTCTATAGACGTATTTAGGCTGTGAAAGGCACTTTTTGATTACGTCCATAGACGTCTACAGTCTGATTAAGGCACTTACTAATTACGTCTATAGACGTCTACAGTGCCGAAAAGGTTAATAGTTTTCACTCAAAATAAGGTATATTCAAAGATAAGAGTTCGTAGGTTTGTTTCCTTTGATTTTGATACTTCACTAGTTGAGACACTTAAAGGAATTAATAATTAAAACAGGTTTTATTCCATCAAGAAACTAAATATATTTCGCCCTCTCTCAGGGCATATTCATTAGGCTGGCGAGAATACAAACACTTATCAAGTCGAAACATCTAATAAAACTATATTAGGACACTATGTAATCCTTCGTCAACGATAATAAATAAATAAATAGGCAAACAGTTAACAGTAAAAGAATAAAACTAACAAGAATTAAAACCATACATTAATAACGATAAAAACTATAACCCACTGGGAAGGTAATCCAAATCAGCTGTTATTATTCAATCATATGATTACTGAGTTAAAAAGGCGGGAATTTTTTTAATTTAAAATCCTTAGATTGGCACTGTAGTACTTGTTCAGCTCTGAATATGCCCTGAGAGAGGGCGAAATATATTTAGTTTCTTGATGGAATAAAACCTGTTTTAATTATTAATTCCTTTAAGTGTCTCAACTAGTAAAGGTAAATTCAGTTTTGAACTATTAATGATTATCATCAGTGTTTGATAAGAAGGATTGCAGAAGCAAATTGAAGTCAGCTCAGCAATGGCAGCAATAAGGGCCCCGCAGACCCCGCGGCATGGGGGGGCCCAGGAATCTAGGGCCCCTGTAAGGGGGGTAGAGGTGCCTCACTAAAAGTTTGCGGGGGGGG
>KZ651128.1:538693-585111 GCA_001010745.2 Gerris buenoi
AAAAAAAAAAAAAAAAAAAAAAAAAAAAAAAAAAAAAAAAAAAAAAAAAAAAAAAATCATGGGCAGTTTTTTTATTATAAAAATTGGAAAAAATAAATAATAATTAAAAAGTTTTTATTGAATTTATTATTTTTTATTTATTTGTTTGTAATTTGTTCCTTATTCTATGGAATTGTACAATCATAGTCCAGGAGATAGCGTGCAAAAAAGTGTTTGAGTAACATCAAGCTAGAATTTTATGTTTAAGTAAATCTTTTGGTGCCTTTTAAGAATATGTGGTTGGCAATAGGCATTTAAAAAAATCTGATTGGTAGAGAGCTGCCATATCCCGCTCTTTATGGTGGACAATGTGATTTTTATGATCCTGAGTACGAAATAGTTAGTAGACCTAAAATCAAATTATGATAGTTTGTCACTTCTTCAGCACTCATGGCAAAATAAGTATCATAGTCTTCAAAGTAGTTCGGCCTTTTCATGTCTTTTAAATCTTATTAGTTCTGATGGACGTTGCAGTTAAGTTGATTTAGTCGCATTGTCTCTGTTGTATATTGCACATATTTCTTTACCTTCTTATGGCTCAACATGTTTAGACTTAGATAATCAAAGTTTCTCTGAGTATTTTTTTATATCTTCCTAGAACAACATCTTTCTTTGTATGATTCCAAAGACGGTAGCCGTTTGGAGTATATCCCACCATTAAAACTAACTTACTCTTCGCACCAAACTTCTTTCTCTTTTCTGAAGTTATGCCTCAGAAAAGAAGAACTGTTCTTTATTTTCGAGCGTGGAATTTGAGGCTGCATTTTTTATTTCTCCTGAGCCAGCTAATTTTATTTTTATTTTTACAAGTGAAAGTGACTTCCTTCATCATTTAATCACTTAATACTATCAAGGGACATCAAAATACAGAAAAACATCTTTATCCAAATATATTTATTTACAATTAGCTACTAAATTATTTATTTTTGTCAAATCAAATATAAAATAAATAATTATTTAAATCAAAATATTGAAGAAGTGAACCAATGGTAAAGTCTTGTAGAACCTCGATACACGATTCTCCGGAAAGTACCTAGATGACAAAAAACTCATTTTCAGGTTTTTCCTTCATCTCTTTAGTACCTGCATGAGTACAAGCACCAAACCTTCAACATAAATACAATATCTAAATCTAATATTTAAGCAATTAAAATACAGTTAAAATGTAATAAGTTGAAGAGAATTTAGTACACTTTTTAATTTAGTCACCCCTCCAAAAAAAGGAGGTACCAAAGTAAAGTGGTACTTCTTTAGATTATTACTCCCACATGATTTTTTAGAATGTAAATTACTTTGACTAAATAGCTACTAAGACAAAGGGATGTTTTTAGTCTAAAGTACTTTAGGACAAAGGAATATCACACTTGTGTACATAAAGGTGAAGATTTTGTCTTTGTCTACAGTTTTTATACCCACTTAAGTCAAGTCAAATTTGCAAAGAAATAGGGAGGCACCAAATTAGGCATACAAAATAGGTTTACCTAGAAGACTTATAACAGAGTTAAGTGTGTCTTGGGAAGCAGCAGATTGAGATGCCCTGCAGTCTTCGTTCCAGTCTGACACCAGGTAGGTTTCAATGATGTTCTTAAACTCATCTAGAGGGCACAGCATCTCACATTCTCTCATCTTCAGCTTGATTTCTTTATCCTCATCACCTCTTTTGTAGGACACCTACAAAACAAACTAAACTTAATTAACATTTTATGGGAACTTTTTAACAATTAAAAGTATATTAAAAAAACAAGTAAGGCATGCTTCACATAAGTACGTGAGGCGATAATCACCAGTTTCTGTACGATTAAGTTAAATTATTAAGTGTGAAATTGTAATAGTTACATATTATTTTTCTACACTTCAAGACCTTTAAATTGATGTATAACATGGTGACAAAAAACTTTTTTTTTTTAGTCACCTGCCATATTGACTGACATCATGAAAATATTAATTGTGAAACTCCAAAAAGTGCACAGTTGTCACAAATGCTGAAATGCACCTTTGTGCCAAATTTCATGTTCCTAGTTATAGTAGTTTATGAATTGCATGTTCCTAGTTATAGTAGTTTATGAATTGAAACATGCCAACGGACACATAATGGGATATGTGTAATATCCCAAATATTGGGCCAAAAAACCAAAGGGGTTGAACTTCACCCCTTTAGTCTGCCTCCCTTCTACAATATTTATTATAATTTAATTGAATAATCTAGAAAATGTCTTACAGTAACATAATAGTGCCTAGGATTATCTTGCTGCCTGAGTTCTAGAAGAAGTAGATCAGAAAAACGTGGAGGTGATTTGGTCATGTTGAGATTCAAGGTATTCATCATTGAAACGATAAAGTTATCTTCACCGCTGTACAACCACATCTTCCTGTCTGGTTTTAAAACTTCACTCACCTTTTCATCTATATGTGTCACTATGTCGTTTAGCAGACTACCTGCACCAAAATTCATAAGTCAACATTATGTTTAATGGTAATTAGTTAATGTTGGGTTAATTAGCATTGTTTCTACATTGACCTACTTTGGTGTTGGTCAACCACCTTAATGTAATCCATAGAATTAGAGTTGACCCACTGACCCGAATAATAAACCCGAATAAAGAAATTTTAAAATTAACCTAGTCGATTATCAACATGATCCAGGACTTTCTTGATAAAAATATTAATACAGTGTATATGTTTACATCTACTTTGATTGGCAATTCATTTACTTCAATGACAATGGATGTTTTTAATTTTATGCATAATAAACACTTTTTATTGCTAACAACTGTTCTTTCAATGATGCACATCTTTTTGCATTATTATCTCAAATAATTATTTTCTGTAAACTGGACTTTCTTAAAACGGACTATTATAATAAGGTTCCACTGCACTTTAAATAAATTAAATGTCTAAGTATGCAGGCACTGATGTTAAACGAGTATTGATCGATATTTCTGGGACTAAGGTTGAACTAAACAAAGTATAATTCTATATGAGGGAGGAAAGAGCATAAGAGCAATAGACAAATTTGATAATTTTATTCTTTGTAGTGTTACCAGATTTGAATTTCTTAGTTTGTTCTGAGACGGTTGGATGAGTAAAGAGTTTCTTTCTAACTCGTTTAAGCGGATGAGGATAAAGAATGTGAGACCACTTAGGCAATGTCAAGTTATACTTCTCCTGAAAACAGTAAACATTTTAAGTTAGCATTATAATTGTAAGCAATATGGTGGAATTTTCAGTGTAAAGTTTTGCCTTATACACATCTTCTGGCTGGGGTGAGATTATACCATTGATGCTCCAACAAGGGTAAGATTTAATTATTATTAATGATTTAGTTAAGATCTACCAAACCGTAAGGAGGTGAGGAAGTGCGAATGTATTTATATTAAAGCAGGGCAAAATTTAATTCAACTCTGCTCAAATCTTACTGACCTATCAGTCTAACTTAATTATGAAGACCTGGAAAGGATAGTGGGTAGGTGGATTAGGGATAACATGGAGGTAACATTAAGCAAGTGGCAGTACGCTTATCAAGCAGGAAAATTTAGTTGGACGTGGGACAGCCCTTCATTTATTAGACTGCATTTACTGTCATAATTTTACAGCCTGATAGTGGTCAAAGCTCTGCATTACATGGGTGTATTTAACCTTTCTGTATACTAAAAATGATCAAATATACAACAAAACTTACTGTAGCGAATTTTACTATATTCAAATACTAATTTAGTTGATAGTATAAACCTGTGTTTCAAGTGACTGGACGATAGTTGGGATGTAAGATTTGTGTATTTGATAGCCCATACTATATGAGAGGAATGATAACATGCTGTCCAGCCTCTTTTGAAAATGGGCGTCTTCAGAGAAACCCGCATTTAGAATCTTTTCTTCACCAGGCTCACTGGGACAATGAACTCGTAACAATAGTTTCTGCAACAAGTTGTATAAAAAATCACAACTTTAATCTAATAATATTTTTGTTCTATTATAACTTTAATTAATTTAGTATAACATATGGACTTTTAGTTCAGTTTTTAGATCAGTTGAGCATAATTATTTATTGTATACTGATACATTTTAATAATTACTGAGATTACCCATAATTATGACTAGAGAGGTTAATAAAATGTAACACAATTAAGAGATTACCCATAATGTATCCATAATGAGATTACCCATAATGTATTTGTCACTACTGAGAGGAATTTATTAGTTTGTGGTATATTGAGGAAAAAATCAGCTCTGAGGTGCATGTTCATTAGAATTTGTGACAACTGTATAGCTTTTAAAAAAAAAAAAAAAATTACTTATTGTTTTATTTTGCCCATTAAAGGTTAATACCTCATCAGCTCTCTTTTCAAGTAGATTAAGAATAGGTTAGTTTTCTCTGGTCTTGGTGTGTTTTTTATGCTCTGCATCACTAGTTATCAATGAATTCAGAACTTACATTATCAGCGAAGGTGGTTAAAGTGTGGACTGGAGTTGGCTGCCAGTCAAGTCCTTGAATCCAGACATCATTTCCAGATGGTGGAAAGATTCCAGCCATGGTAGCCTGAGCACTAGATATACAGGAATCTGTATCAGCACTCAATGTGTAGATATCAGGCTTCCAGTATCTCGTCTGTAGCAGCTTCAAGTATCTCTGTCTTAACCACTTACCTACTTCAAACTGACTCCTAATACCTTCCTATAACATAATACAGATAAAGATTTAGATTTAGATACAGATAAAGATAAAGATTAGTAAGCGTTCTAAATGGGAATCTATTTAAAATTTTAGTTCAATTTGAAATTTTATTTCAATTAGCTATGAGAGTTTGCTGGTGGAGCAAGCAGAGAATGTCATGAAAAGAAAAAAAATCCTCTTAACCAGCAACAAGTCAATTTGGATGGGCATTATTTCTTCCATTTTATGTGATAAAGGAATGCCCCAATAACATACTTGAGAATTGCCAACTGATAGGAGCAACATTTTGGTCTTCCTCAAGCTGGAAGAGGACGAGACTAGTAGTAGTAGTAGGAAGGTCCTAGTACTAGACGGGTCGGACGACCCATTTATTCGAACCTAGCAATTACTAGTAGGCCGAGGCCATCACTTAGGCCCTTTTTACTATCCCCGTGGTAGAGAGTTCCAGCCAATTCACACATCATACCTCTGTACATTGTACTGCCGAAGTGAATATGATGTGATCAATAGTGAGCCATATAAATCAGAGCGTCACAGCAAGGAATCGAACCCACGATCTCGTAGGGGAGAGCGGGGTTGGTTGGGACAGTGGGATGAATTGGACACTGGTGTTTTTGGTTGAAAAGGAGGTAAGATTAGCAACCCTGGTGGACCAGTCAGTAGCCCTTCAGTTGCTATTCAATCCCTCAAGTGGTCTGATGTGTTGATGATTACTATTAATTTTTAAAAAAATAAATTCGATTTGGAGGCAAGCTGATGTAAATTTGAGACCCACGTCGGAAGCCTTCCAGTCCTTCTGCAATATTCTTCAGAGTCTCTACTATATTTACCTTGTAATGGATTTATTTATGATTACAAATCACTTCGGTTGCTTACTGTGGAACAATGGGGGAAAATAGCGTCGAGGGATGAGTTGGACAGTTAGTACCATTCACACATTACACATACATCATACCTTTTTTTTCTTTTGGTTGCCAACTTTCTTACTTATTTAGTATTCCTTCTATTTAAGTACTCAAATGATATGTTTTCATGATTTCAGTTGCAAAATCATGAGTTTTGGCGTGTGTCCAAAGTATCCCACCCCTGTGTCCAATGTATCCCACCCATTAGGATACATTGGACAAAGTGAAGGTTTTGGGAAAACATAAAAAATAATATGATAATGTTTTTTTAAGTTGCTATAAGTCTGGAATATGTTAGTTAGGATCTCAATGTATGATAATAATACAAAAGCGAAAAAGTCCATGCAAAACTGTGGCTCTCACGGCCTCTAAAAAAAAATGTCCCCGCTCTCCCCTACTGCTCATGATTCAGTGATGGCCGAGCAGACGTGGTAAGTAATTTTACCCACACAGGTTCTCTAGGACCAGACTAAATTAAATAGAAAAATAAAAATAGATACTATGTATTAGAACAGTAGATGTGGTTTAATTACATTAGTTATCTGTTCAATTCCTGTAGGGTTCCAGGGAGGAAGATCTTGATCTATGAGGTCGTCTCTAGATTTAGCTATCGGTAGATTCATTAAACTCTCTCCTCTATTCATCAACTTAAATAAACAATAACACAATATTAGTAGTGTTTTACAAAACCATACAAGAATACCACATAGTATATTTGCGCAATAGATTTCTAGTCTGTTTTGAATAACTGGCATCAGTACAGCAGGCTTTATAGGATTACTAGCCTAAATTAAGTACTTTGCATTTGTTTACTTGCTTGCACTAAACGGTCAGTATTAAATTGTTTGCTTGATTTAAATTATCCAAAGGTGTGTAATCAAGTAAATTAGGTGCCTTGAGGCATTGTGGGTCAATCCATATGGACCGGTCCAGAGGTGGTTGCTCGACCATTTTAGAAAAAAAATATATTTTCCCTGTGGTTTCCCTCATATTTAAGGTGTTAAAAACAATGCTTAAAAAATTTTTATCTTAAACCGTTTAGGTGTGGCGGCCATTTTTGATTTCCTTCGCACGCTAATTTGTGTGTTTGTGGGCATTTACGTCAACGCTCATATCTCCTAAACTATTTGTCTTAGAAGGCTGAAACAAAAACCAAATTAAAGGTAATTGCCCAGTGTTTAACTTAGGTTATGTCCATATTTCACCTAGTAATTTTCCTTCCATGAGAAAATTTCACCTGAAGTTGGATATCAAAATCAAGAAAATTTCGCTTTTCGGAAATTTTTTTCTGAAGGAAGGAGTTATATATACAGCTTGATATTTTTTATATGAATAGGCATATATCAGTAGCATTACCCAAAAAAATATCAATCATAAAACTTGAATACTTTTATTTTTATAAATTTTTGAAAATTGGAATTTTTGAAAATTTGCCATTTTTGGGCCTCTATATCTCCGATGGGGCTGGATCGAAAATTCTGAAATTTGCACAACTTACAGGGCTCTTGTATTAGGTCAACCGAAATAAAAAATCATTTTGTATATTTGGGTAGCAAAAAAGTTATGCAAGCTCAAAAATGCAGAAAAAAGCTACGTGATAAAGTCGTTTCAGCAAGCTTTATGGCTGATCGACATTTATTTTTTTGATGAAAATTTGTCTTATTTCCATTATTCAATTGGTTTGACATAGCCTGGATTCGTTAAATTCAAATATATCTTTTTTAAAATTTTTTATAGCCCTGCTATTAAAAATAACATTGAAAAAAACATTGCAGATGTGTAATAATCACAATCTTATCGTAATTATATAGTAACATTGAATAAAAATATGTCAATTCTTATCTTGTGCAACTGCAGGCCAATTTTACAATTTTTTTTAAAGTGATTATTAAAAGCAATGCCAACTGAAGTCCAAAGTTTGGATCAACAGATGGTGAAGATGGCAAAACATAGGAAACATTTTTAAGTCTCAGTCAGTTGCAGTTAATTTAAATAACTAAGTAGTGCTGTAAACTATTTTTTATATATGAAAATACAACAGATTTATGATTGTTATCTCCTTAACATAAATTAATTAAAAATTAACCCCAATGATAACAACTGTCCTATTCAAAAGCAACAGACTGAGTCTTAGAGGCACTCTGCATTGTTTGTATTTTTAATAGCCGGGCTATAAAAAATTTTAAAAAGATATATTTGAATTTAACGAATCCAGGCTATGTCAAACCAATTGAATAATGGAAATAAGACAAATTTTCATCAAAAAAATAAATGTCGATCAGCCATAAAGCTTGCTGAAACGACTTTATCACGTAGCTTTTTTCTGCATTTTTGAGCTTGCATAACTTTTTTGCTACCCAAATATACAAAATGATTTTTTATTTCGGTTGACCTAATACAAGAGCCCTGTAAGTTGTGCAAATTTCAGAATTTTCGATCCAGCCCCATCGGAGATATAGAGGCCCAAAAATGGCAAATTTTCAAAAATTCCAATTTTCAAAAATTTATAAAAATAAAAGTATTCAAGTTTTATGATTGATATTTTTTTGGGTAATGCTACTGATATATGCCTATTCATATAAAAAATATCAAGCTGTATATATAACTCCTTCCTTCAGAAAAAAATTTCCGAAAAGCGAAATTTTCTTGATTTTGATATCCAACTTCAGGTGAAATTTTCTCATGGAAGGAAAATTACTAGGTGAAATATGGACATAACCTAAGTTAAACACTGGGCAATTACCTTTAATTTGGTTTTTGTTTCAGCCTTCTAGGACAAATAGTTTAGGAGATATGAGCGTTGATGTAAATGCCCACAAACACACAAATTAGCGTGCGAAGGAAATCAAAAATGGCCGCCACACCTAAACGGTTTAAGATAAAAAATTTTTAAGCATTGTTTTGAACACCTTAAATATGAGGGAAACCACAGGGAAAATATATTTTTTTTCTAAAATGGTCGAGCAACCAACTATTTAATTTTTGGACCACTTCGTATGGATTGACCCTTGTGGAAAATATTATATAATTGGCCATCCTATTTTATTTTATTTTTTTTTTTTTTTTTACCTCATCAGGAATTCCTTTGTCTAAATATCTATTAAGACAAAGAATATATAGTCCAAGCAGCTTTGGGACATAGGAACATCACTCTTATGTAAAGGTGACACTATCATTTAGTCTAATTATAACTATATAGATAAGCGAATATGAATATTTCACATTAAAGTAATTTGAGGTCATGATCCAAGTAAATGAGTGCTAATTTAAAAACAATTAAAAAAAATTAAATTAAAAATACAGCTTGATATTGTTTAAGTAAATTTAGTATCATTTAACTTTTTTATAAGATTATTATTAGGCTGTAGAAAGTAGCTTCTATCAGATTTACTAGCCTAAATTAAATTAATAAGCAAGCTGTATCACACAATTACTGTATTACACAATTAGATATTTAGCTAAGTTTGTAGAGTAAAAAGTTACTCAACATAGCTAGATTCTAAAAACAACTATAATTCTAATTCACAAAATGCTAAAATAAAGAAAACATAATTTTAAAACAAACTTTCCAATTTTGTTTTAATACAATAACTGTTGTAAACTTTAAGTCCTAATTCTATTAAACCTTTGTGGCACGGCTATATATAGTGGACAAACTGAGGTATTGGCGGTGTACTTTATGTGCCAATGCATTTTTCAAGCCATAAATAGGTCAAATCCATGTTATCTATAGATTGTGTTTTGAAAATGTTGAACTAAAAAGTCAATTAATACATTACATCTTTTTTTCTCAATGATATATTTAATTATAAAATTAAAAAGTTAGTAACTATACTCCTTCAGAATTCTTACTTAGTATCAGGCTTTCAACCTTAATTAATTATTATAGTTGTCAAAGTCCTAAGATAACTCCTTACAACCATCAACTCATGGAAAACCGAAAAATATTGATCAGAAGGCATAATTTCTCTTCCCGAAATGGTTTTACCAACGCAAATAAACACGTTAAAACAATGCAGAACGAACCAATAATCAAAGCAGACTGTTTCATCTATTTTAGGGGTCTCTGGTGTTAGGGTAGAGTAAGGGTTTATTATTCTCGCATTGTGCATCTGTGATTTATAGAAACATTTTTACTCATGGCACACTCAAAGCGCTAGCCTGGGTCTCTAAAGGTTGACAAGCAAAATTCTGATTATTCAGATCACCTGGGGATTGATTTAGCTAAAAATAATTCTGGTATTTACATTTGTAGGAGAGGTTCCCTCATCTAGGACACATAATATGGACCAGTAACGACCCTCTAGTTTGTCACCCTTACTTGTTAATTGTTTGAAACTTACCACATGAGTCAAGACAACGGGATAGTTTCTGTCCAGATTAGTTGAAAAAGTGCTATGGTGTTCTGCTATATGAACCAATATAAACAGAGTTCCTGTCAGTAACCACTTCATCTTCGTTTGAATACTCAATCAAATCCTGTAGTATAAAACACATAATATATTCACTTTTATCTATCATTTATTAAATATTTATGTGTATAATGAAATATAATACATTTGTTAATAATAAATACACATTTATAGCTTCTTGTTAAAATTCCCACTTTTCATACAACTTTTAAAATTTATAATAGCTGAATATTGCTTATGTAAATATTTCTGCCACAAGTTAATATACTGTTACAAATTTAAATTAATAATTTGATTTTATCCAAGGCATAGTTTTATTTTAGGTTTCAAGTCAAAACATACAATTAATAATTAATTAAAAATAAAAAAACCAAATATAATATAAAAATTGTATCATGACTCATGATCTAACTTACCTTATATTAGTCAATTAAATGTGCTGGAATGAATTAATTGCTGGGCGTATGTTTATCTCTTTTAATTTTGCAGAGTAAAAATATAAAAAATCCAATATTTATTTGCACTTTCACTTAAAACTCAATAAAATGTACTCTTTCTTCTTAGGTATCAATAATAATAATGTTACATTTTACAGATTTGTTAAAAATTCTAATTCTAAACAGATTTTAAAGTACAGTAGCTACTGGCTATTGAAAAAGAAGATTTTAGATTGTTATCATGTTGTTAGATTACTTCTTGTTAGTTTGATCCTAAATGTATGAGATAAGGAGAAGGAAGGACATGGGAGAAGATTTTTTCATTGATTTTCCCAAATGTTTAGTGTCTTTGTTTGTAGACTGAGTCATTGTGGATCTTATCTTGTTATTGTTATTTTGAGTTAGAGTAAGGTAGAGAAAAGTCTAATCTATTAGTCATTATTTTGTTATAGGCAATTAGGTTTACAATAGAACTTCATTATATTATAACAGTTCCTATATTATATTCTTATAACTAACAGATTAAAATAACCAAAAATTTACTAATCTCTTAGTTCCCAAAGCACCAAATTGTGAGTCGAAGACGCCCTGGAAACGCCAAAATATCTTTTTGTTATTGGAATAAGCTCGAGGTGGTTTGAGGTTAATCAATAAAGTTTAAAAAAATAATAATTTTTTTTGTTTCCATATTTTTTTCAAAACAACAAAAAAATCTAATTTAAAAAAAAAATAAAAAAGTCTAAATTATTTTCCAAGAAAAGAGAAAAGTATTGGAATTAGTTTGAGGTACTTAGAGGTTGTTCGAGGTAGTAATAGGTTTCACCAAATGTGTAGTATTAGCCGATATATCAATGAATTTTGGCAGTAAAGTTTAAAACAAATCATACAGAGACCAGTAAAACAGGTATGCCAGGTTATTTTCATTTAAATAATTTAATTTCAAGCAGCCAAGATTTCTCTGTAGGGCAGAGCAAGGTCGGTTGGAACCCTGTTCCTCTCACCTTAGAGCTAGGCTAGGGCCTAGGGCTACAACGCTAGACATAGACGCCATGCCGTGGGCCTATACAGTAAAGATTTCGCTTTAGAGAGGAGCCATCTCTAGTGATTATACTACGTATAATCACAGAATATGCGTATGTCAATAAACATGAAAGCATGGGGCGCTATCAACAATTATATTGTCATTTGTTGATAACGCCCCAAGCTTTTATCTTGTGCGTGACGAAGGAATTTTGTGAAAAGTAATGTGGCTGTTAAAGTAATCTCCTTTTTAGTACGTTTTGTAAAAGAGTATTTTTATTTTTGTCTAAAAAATAAGAATACATAAAACAATATTTTTTATAACAATGTTTTATTTCAGAATTTTATTGTATAAATATAATTGTAAAGTAGCATGGTTGGCAAAAAGGAGGAGAATCTTTTCTCTTCCAAGATTAGGTAGTGCTAGCAAGTCTATAAGTCTATAGTTAAATCGTAATTATGTAAGCAGAACCGGCATTATTTGAATAAAAATAAACATCCGATTGGACTATAGAGTTAAAATTTAGTTGTTCGCAAAAACCGACAGTCAGACACGAGACCAAATTAAAATAGACTTGGATAGCTAGACGGATTTTTGTCCAGAAATGTTTGAAATCTTTAACAAAAACATTTAGTTCTACTGAATGATCCTAATGCATGAAAGCAATATACATTACATTTTACATTAAAAATAAAAAAATCGGTCCGAGACAACTCAGACAAACTTTCTCATATACGATTTCATAATTGCGTAGCCCAGTGTTCCCCACTTATTAGTTTTCGTAGCTTTTAATTATTATTTAACATTTAATCAAAATTTATCATAAAAATAACTTCTCATCGACGGGGAAGTGAACCCAGCTTCTCTACGTCCACATTAAAGCTATGTTCTCAAGAACTTTAGATTTTTCTGGGAAAAAGACTTATATTATAGGTATACAAATCTAATATTAGATATTAGATTTGTATTCTAATGGACTACATTTTAGAATTATTTAATCAAAATCGTCGGAACCGTTATCGAGCAATAATTTTTTTTTCTCATGTTTTTTACTTTTCCTCACTACTAATAGTAGGAAAAGTATTGTTTTTACCAAATTTTTTTTTTTTTTATGAATTATCCGTTTCAGGTGTTTTTAAGACCTCCTGATTGGTTTTTAGTATGACGTATGTATGTGTGTATGTGTGTTATCATCGTAGCGCCCAAGGTGTTTAACTTAGAGAGTTGAAACTTGGCCAAAAATCAGTCCTAACCTGTAGTTGTGCCGCCCGGAAAATGAACTTTTTCCGCCATCTTGAACCCAGTTTTCTTAGTCAGCAAAAATTAAAAAAAATCGTAATAAATCGAAAATAGTTCTGATCGAGTTGAAATCTGGCACGAAGGTACCTCTCTGTATGACAAACAACCCCGCCAAATTTCATTTGAATATTGGGCGCCATTTTAAAGTTATAAATTTTTAAATTTTTAAACTTTGACGGTTAATAATACTGAAATTACACATAGGTTTTTGACTTACAGCATATCGTTGGAACGGGAAAAAATTAAGGGACAACAATAAAAAAACCTGATGCAATTCCAATAATTAGTTTAAAAGTTATAAGCGAATATAATTATTTATTATTCCAATAATTTTGATGACGTCAAAGTTTGTTTACATCTGTCAAAATACCGCCAAACTTAAAATATTAAAATAAAATATGGGTATTAAAAATAAGTTTTTTCTGAAAGAATAATAATAAATCAGTTAGTTCAGAACGGGCACCTTTCCAAGTACTGACCACGATCAATGCTGCTTCCTCCTGCTGCGAAGTAACAGTGAGGCCACTTCAGTGGCCTCTGATCTGAAGTGAGGAAAAGTTCCGAGGTACCACGTACCCGATTTTTTTTTTAAAGTTGTTGGGAGTAGTGCCCCGAAATTTGGAGCTAAAATTACTTTTCTCGATTCCGCCTCGGGGTATGATTTCTGAACATGTATGTCAAATTCGGCCCATTTGTTTAGGCTCCATGCGCAGACGACAGACAGGCATTTTTTTAAAAAAAAAAAAAAAACCTTTTTTTGGGGGCGGGGGACCTCAAAACGTGTAAATCCATCAAAATGTGGGATAATGCAAGAAAAGAAAGATAAAAACAAAAAAAACTAATTGGTCCATAGTTAAAATGAAATACGGTCTCAGCTTGTTCTATTTATCTCTGTCATCAGAACATCTCCATTAAGTTATTTTGTAAATTCGAGTACAGGGGCTTCTAGCGTCATTAAAACTGTAAAAACAGGTTTTAAGTTATGACACCCAAACAGTTCTGTCTCTCTTGCTAAATTATACTTTGCTAAGGCGAGAATTTGTCAAGTTGTTTTTTTCTTAACAATTGAGAAGATGTCTCAAGTCATTAGACGTAATTTTACTGGTGTAACTAAACTACTTAAAAGAAATATATTCTGTGGATTATTATGTCATTATTATAACTCGGTACTTATATTATATATTTGTTTTAGACTTATGAATTTTACATGACATAAGAATAATTTTGTCAATATTTTAAGACTAAATTGGCTTATTATTGGTTTTATGAATCTAATTTTAACTTGCCAATTATTTTTTTTAATAATGGAAAAAAGTCTCCACTCAAAAGTCACTCTATTGTACAATGCTGGCTATCATTCACTATTGGTCATCTTCATCTTCATTGCCAGGAACGAAGAATACAAATGTCAAGTGTGATAGAAGAAGAGAATACTGGATTTAATAGTCTTAACTGATTTTAACCTCTGCCTCAACTCCTACGCTGACTTCTAAGACAATCTCTTCTTACTAAGTAAGTTACATTTTAACTTCTATATTAACTGCTACAATGTCTCTTTTCATTTCACACTTTATCTCTTCTTACTGAGTAAATTAGATTTAAACCTCTGACTCAACTCCTACTCTGACTTTCTTAGTCACACTTTATCTCTTCTTACTGAGTAAATTAGATTTAAACCTCTGACTCAACTCCTACTCTGACTTTCTTAGTCACACTTTATCTCTTCTTACTGAGTAAGTTAGATTTAAACCTCAGACTTAACTACTACTCTGACTTTCTTAGTCACACTTTATCTCTTCTTACTGAGTAAGTTAGATTTAAACCTCAGACTTAACTACTACTCTGACTCTGAGTCTTTCTCAGTCACACTTCATTTCTTTTTCAGAGTTAAAACTCATCTGTCTCAACATCTCGGTCTTTCTTTTTTCTAGTAAACAAGATAGCAGGGAGTTTGTCTAGTATGTCCTATGTCAGTCGACTGAGTACTGTCTCTTCCAATTATCCTGTATGAAGAGTTCCAGTTTGCTGTAAGAGGCTTTACGTCTTAGTTTTTTTGAGGCAACCAATCCAAATTTGTTGTATTTCTCATTTATTATTAGGTGAAATTTTAGTGTCTAAGGGTTTAAGATATGTTTTCGTGCTAATAGATATGAAGGACAAAAGACACTATGGTATCACCGATTCGTGAAAATCTATTTTCCTTGTATTCGTTTACAAATTGTAATCTATACTCTTGTTTCCGATGGGAAAGCAAATACAATTAATAACTATAGCACGTTCTTCGGTCACTGCTAGATGTGAAGTATGAATAGAATAAAGGTTTCTGAATTTCAGAGTATAATATGGAGACACAGTAATCAATTCTAAGAACAATTTTGATACTTTTTGGTATTTAATTGAATTGGAGATGACACTGTTAATCCAGCGACAAAGTTCTGTCATGAAATAATGCAGGTGTAATTAAGGTTTCGCAATTGAAAACAGCAACTTAAATGAATATAGCAAATGTATTCAGAATAATAACTTCTCTCGCTCCAAGAAGTTGCCTTCTTATTGAGATTCTCTTTAGCTTATCATATTATCGATTGTTTGTGATTCCTAACTATTTCATTTAGTTCTTTGTTTCTTATTCTTAGTATTTTTGTAAGTGTGGATTTCTTAAAACACGTTACATATATGGCTGAACTAGACTTGACCAATACCAATTTTATCCGTAGTTTTGCCAGACTTTACGATATGTCGCAAGTGCGAAGCAAAACACAATAGTTGGAAGCAATCTAACTTTCCGACATCGTATTGTATAACAAGTAAGAATGTATGATTCCGTAGCGATCCCTCCCAAACAATTCTCCTTGCATAACGAAAATTATCTGCCCTCTGGCCATCCTCACCTCCGACGGACAATAGCTTTTTTTCAACAGGACTATAATTTTTACTTGTGAACATTGAAACGGTAAATGGAAAATATTGACCGGTGTTATATTATTAATGATGTATAGCAAAAACTTTTTTTTTTTATTTACCATTTTTTGGGCAACGTTTTTTTTCATTGAGTTGATTTTCTTCTTCCCCTTATTTGTAAAATATTTTGATATTTTGGTCGTGAGATTTATGCTTAATGGTGCTTGAAATAAAATTAATTACTTTTAGTTATTATTCATTCAAATATACATTAAAAGAAAGTGGTTCCAGTTGAATGAACATCTCAATCAGTTCAAAGGTATTAGGAAAAAAAAGTATATTGTTAGATTTTACAACTTAATATAATACATAAATGTTGATTATTCACACATTAACCTTTATTTTCAACTCTAATACTTTTGACATGCTGTATATTATATACTCGTATGTATACACGAGTATGCACAAACAAGGATATACTTTTACAGATTGTTTAAAATTAAGTTTTAAGAATCAAGACCCTTATTTGAGGTCCAAAAGGTAAAATAAAAATATTATATAAGCATAGGCTAGCAAACAGAGTTTGCTAAAGATTACTATGTTATTGTTAATAAATTGGTAAGGCGTGAATTCTCACGTAAAAAGGGTTTCGTTGGTTTTGTGAAACAAATTTAATAAGGTTGAGGAGGGGGGGGGACGAAAAATTTTGATGTTTCTTAACAAAATGGCGCCGAAAATGAAACACTAACCCTAAGTGGTATATATATTTGTAATCTACACTTTAATACCTTTCATTTGATACCCTACTCAAAATTTTAAAAAAATATTTTTTTTCGAGTTACCTGAATTATCCGCCATCTTGGATTTCCAGTACATCAGATCGAATTGCTAATCTTATTTTTTCTATGGCCCAGCAGACCGCACATTTTGCATATTTTTCTATATTTTTAGTAATAGCGCAAGTACGGTTTGGGGGGGGGGGGGATACGAAAAATTTCGATATTTTTTGACAAAATGGCGCCGAAAATTATACACTTTCCCCAAGTGGTATATATATTTGTATTCTACACTTCAATACCTTTCATTTGATACCCCACTCAAAATTTAAAAAAAATATATTTTTCTTGCGATGTGAATTATCCGCCATTTTGAATTTAAACAGCTGATTATTTTGAATTCTCTATATTTTTCCTGTGTGCGCGTCAAAACGATCTTTAATACTGGTAAGTTTCACGCTTTTATCTCTTTTGGTTCAAAAGTTATTGGAACCGTACAGAGTGACAGACGGACACAGGAACGATACTATAAGGCATAAGGGTTTCTTTTTTTTGGTTTTACCAACGAAACCCTAAAAAAGAAACAGTTTTATAGACAAGCAAAATATTCAAAACAAGATAATATAATACAATATTCGAACACCTTGTACTTGGGGCATACATAATATATGAATAAGAACTGATGTGTACAGCAATAAAAATATAATTAATTTTTACATTTTTAAAAAACAGAATGCCTCAAATATAACACCCAATAAGGTTTTATATTTAGGGCATGTTCCTTTTTTGAACGAATACGTTTAACTTACTTGAATAATTAATTTCATGAAATATTTTAAAATAAACATCCCAATATAAAAAAAGATTATAGAGTATTATGTTATATATAGTCTCCTCTACACCGAGAGTAAGTAAAATTAAAACCTAATTAGTAAGTAAAATTGTGTTAGATTATAACAGGACCAATGCAGGAGTCATTCTGTCGTAATATACAGATAGCGACTAGTCACTACAGAATGCAGGCATCTCCACTTAAAAGACCTGTAGAAAAACCCTTGTTTCAATATTTTAATCATCTTGTACAACTCCTGTTCTTACAGTTTATCCCATGCAAACGACCAAGATGTTTGAAGAGTAGGTGGCTTAGAGATAGAGATCTCTTATCTTAAAATATATCTTTGTCCTTCATATCATATAACCTGATTATAATTATTTTAGCAATCAATTATTAATATCTATTCTTAAGCTTTGATAATAAGTAATATTAATCCAATATATCATTATTAGTTATCTTGTATAGTAATTTTTTGCAATGTTTACTGATAAGGATAAGGAAGTGTAGTTACTGGACCACTTATTCTTCGTGTCTTTCCTGCCACAAAACCTATGTAATATCATCTATCACTTGTTACAATATAAGTTTGTAGTTGTGTTAACCATTAAAAATAAAAATAATTGAAAAACCCTTTTGATAACCTACTTGACTCAACCTCTATAGTATTGAGAAGCTACATTCTCCTGAATGATTGAGCTGAGCGAAGCAAAGCTCTTATACTACTACACTTTGCGTTTTTTCTGATGCATACTCCTCCTGAACGGCCCAACCGATCTGCACAAAATTTGGCACGGTCATAGTGACCAACCACAGGAAGGTAAAATCTGAAATGACCAAAATCGGTTCACAGGGGTACGGGGTACAAAAGTTTTCTTCTGAACGGCTGAGCCGATCCGCACAAAATTCGTCACGGTCATAGTGACCAACCACAAGAAGGTATAAATCTGAAATGGTCCAAATTGGAACACAGGGGTACGAAGTATAAAAGTTTTCTCTTGAACGGCTGAGCCGATCCGCACAAAATTCGGCATGGTCATAGTGACCAACCAAAGGAAGGTATAAATATGGTCCAAATTGGTACACAGGGGTACGGGGTACATAAGTTAAAATAGTATATGCCCTTCAAGATGCATGTCGTTGGAAAGCTCTTTAAGAGTACAGTCATTGTTGTTTGTTAACTTTTGTCATATTTTCATTCATGAGGGGTCATTCTTTTGGTAAAAAGGGAAAATATGATTATAATGCACGCTCAGCTCAATATTGCAAGCATTGCACACCTAGTGTATTTGTTATAGTTTCTGTTTTAATCACTGGCGACAAATTATTTCAATATTTAGTTTATTGTTTTTCCTTAACGATATTTTTAGCACTGATGTCAGTTGCTCATCGTTTGCAGTTTTCTTTAGAAGCAAACTTCTTTATAAGAACTAATAAGTGTTTTGTTTCTAGATTTATAAGTTTTTCTATTTTTTTTTTTTTTTTTTTTTTTTTTTTTTTTTTTTTTTTCTTTTTTTTTGTTATGCTAAAGTTGTCAAGAATTTAGAAGGCAACTCTTCTCTGTGTTCTTGCCCGGCAGCAACGCTTAAGTCTTTTCTAGATTATTTTTAGTGCCTAGATTGTTAATTGTTAGAAGTTTGAAGTTTTGTAACACTGTTAGTTTTGTGAAGGGAAGTGTTAATCTTATTAGTAAAAAGGTTTAACAGTAAAGTTAGATTTTGTTTATCTTTATTGGTTTAGAAAAAAGGTGTGTACACATCTGCGAATCGAACGGCTTACGAACTGTTCGCGAGCCACTACTGTTCTCAAGTTTCGAACGGGTTTCATGAGAGGTTGGTGAACTACCATCTATCGGTTATTTTTTTATGAAAACAAATGATTTCACAGTTCATATTGGGACGGGTTCGTTGATTTTCTTTCACTTTAGAACATCCAGGCTCCATCTTCATCCTCCAATCCTCTTTTTAATTGACTTTGTTTCATCGATTTTTATTTAATTATGGAGTGGTCAGATGAAAATGACGTAGGGTTAACATGACGAAAAATAACTTTGAACCAACTTCGAACTGCTTACGAACGGTTCGGTTCGCAAATGTAGTACTTTTTCGAAACAACCATGACTAACAATAGAAGCATAGTGAACAGGAAGAGATCGCGTTCGCCAAATTGCGTAGAAAAAACACTGAACAGAAAGAGATCACGTCTGCAACAATCCACAATGTAGGAAAACTCCCTATAATATATTCGTGCCAGCCACACGCGCCTGGCGCGTTGTCGGAAAACCCACTTTTAAAAACTTTAATTTTTTCCCAGTTTTAGTTCAGGGGCTAGAGTTGAATTATTGGTTTAGATTTTTGGCGGTAAAAGGACCCTTTTTATCTCTAAGACAAAAAGCTAACATTAATTTAGCATAAATATTTATAGAAAGTTATCCCGAGTCAGTTAATAAATGAAGTAAGCCGATAATGAGAGAGAAAAGGGTATAATAGATGTATACATTGTTTAAGAGACGTTGCTTGTAGGTAATTTCTCTGTGTAGTGTATATACAGTATACAGTTTATACAAGCTGGATATGCGAGTCAGGGTATTTAACTGTCTAATGATGGGGGGACTGTTTGCTCAGTTCCGCATTGTCTTCAGTTTTATAAGCTGTCGGGGTAAATGAACCTCGTTTCCCTCCGTACAACTAAATCTTTTGTCTTTGTATAAACCGTTTTATTTCTTTCAGTTCCTTGAAATGTTTTTCTAAAGGAAAAACCGACAAGGAAAAGTGTTGGTAATTTGTCATAAGTGCTTTAGTCTCGACAAAGTTATTTTTTTTTTTATTTATTTAAGGCGACGAGGAAAGGTGACAGCAATTTCTTTTAGCGTTCCCATGGCCGACATATTTATTAGAGGTCATTATAGTTTTTCATTCCTACTTTCAGCTAATTGCATTAGTCTAATCACTCCAGATCTTAAAATTGGAACCTTAATTGCTCTAATTTTACACTTATTTACTTCAGATAAATTATAGAAATTACTAGATTGATAATATAGTTTTATATTATTTAATAAAATATTAAATTATATCGCTTTACGCTATTAATTATTTGTATATTAAAATATCCTTTGTTTTAATATTATAAACTAATAAAAAAATTAGGTCGGATAAATTAAATCGATAGACATTGATACTGTAGTTATAAATCCCATCAAAAATTACTAGAGTGGCTAGGCTTTTAGACGGGAAACTGTTTTATAGATAAAACTTAATATTCGTTATATAGTTACATGGTATAAAGATGGTTAGTTGACTTCAACAACAATGCTTAATAAACTCCCCGTCAAAACTCAACTCAACGCACCACCTTTATATATCTCTGTTTTGACTATCTCTAATTTATACTGATGATTAATAAGTCATTAATCATCATCATCATTCATCATCTCATATTTAATCATCAACGTTAATCGTATTTAATCATCATCATTAATTATATTTAATCATTATAATTAATTATATTTAATCATCGTCATTAATGATTCAATGTTATTTGCCATTGATTAATTGAGAGCTCTCACGTATTTATTACATTACTATAGTTGTTTGTCTGTGTCAACATGAATACACCTCCAAATTTGACTATGGAGGAAGCGATTAAACCCTTAGTGATGGGTTAAGAAAGGCTTTTCTCAAAAGGTTGGTTGTCGACTAGGAGTTCATCTCACTACAATCAGCTGAGCTTTTTGGCAATTCCAGGAGTGTGGATATGATCGACAGAGGCGAAATAGGTCCACCTGAGATGAAAACTATAGAAAAAAGATCCAAATTCAACGGCTTTTGTGTAAGCATAAAAATATAAAAGTGGTGCGTTAATTTTGACGGGGAGTGATTTAGTTTAACTCATTTAATTACGATTCCAGAGATTACAGACGACAAACGATAGACGAGATCAGACGAAAGTTGAAATTTAATGAATAATTATTATTGATACAATTTTTTTTTTTTTTTTTTTTTTTTATCTTATTTAAAACAATTCTCAACTTAAACCCCTAATCACTTAAAATATTTATATAAACATTCCAAGATAGAATAGCAATGTACAAATAGAAAATGCTCGACTTTATTTCTAAAATACTTGGACCGTTGTTATCTGATTACCCTGTCTATAGAATAATTCATTAGGTTTCACTATCAATTTAAATTTTCGTCGGGTTAAATACAATAGATGTTTTGTGAATTTAGAATGAATTTTAACTTTTAAGTTAAAACTAAAGTTCAAATCTTTGTTAGTTTATTCTTACTGGTTAGTTCACGTAGGGCGGGATTCCTATCTACACTGTCGGTGAGCCTCGTGATCGCCATGGAAAGTAAGAAAACTAGACACCACAACCTAATTACACGCACCGCATTCATTCTTCATCTTAAATTCGCTTTCGAACTATCTCGCCAGGGCCGCTGTGAGGATTTCCGGGCCTCTAGGCAAGTTAGCATCACGGTCCCTTTGAACAAACAATGGGGGTGTGGGGTCCGGGGGTCCTCCCCCGGAAAATTTTTGAAAATTTTATTACCAAAATATACGTTATAAGGATTTCTAAGGGCAATTTTGTCCTTAGAGGAAAATATGTTTGGTGGGTACGAATTTTGATGATTAACTAAGATGGGCTAAAAAAACCCCAAATAATTGAGTAGTTTTGTAGCTGGTAAGTACCTATCATTAAAAAACCTTCTTTTACACTTTGTATGCTATATAATATAAAATATAACATAATATAATTTTTTTGCTAAAATAGATTTTAGAGAAATCAAATCAAAATAATTAAGTTACGCATTTTTTAAATTATTTTTTACAAAAGTTGCATTACTAGTAAAAAATATTATTATCAGTATGTCAATATGATTTGTTTATTAGCTTCTCTCCTATAAATTAACATTGACCATATTCAATAAGATAAAAAAATCGAAGTAACTAAATGAAACCCTAATATTCAAAATTCCATACTCATGACTCATGACACATTAGGAATAATTTTATGTCCTTCACAATCAGTGATGAACTTAACTTAGCATCTGGGCCCCTTTGAAAAAATAACGGTGGGGGGTCCGGGGGGAGGACCCCCGGATAAGTTTTTAAAATTTAAGAGGAAAAAGATGAGTTTTAAAAATTTTGAGGGCAAGTTTGTCCTAACAGGAAAAGATGTTTGGTGGGGACGAATTTCAAATACAATGTACTGTTGGTTAAGTTTTGTATTTGTGTCTGTTTAATTTCCGTTGCGTGAATCAACTTTGCCTCCCAAACTTAGCTAGGGCATTGGGGGTCCTCACCAAAAAAAATCATAAGAAAAAAACAAAAAAACATTTGCGTTCAGAACTGAACGTCCCTTTACAATAGTATAGAAGTATAGTTCCAATTTTGATTTTGTTATGCTCTAATGGGGCCTCTACCGACATTGGTTCAAAAATAGAAGGGCCGCCCCTTGGAGGCCCGGGCCTGTGCCTCCCAAACTTAGCAAGGGCATAGGGTTCACGGATTTAGTTGAAATTTGGTTCAATGCTCAGACTAATCAGACACCCAAAACGCTCGTGGAAACCTGAGCTTAACATAGATAAAGGTGACTGGATTAGTAGTTTTCCTTGTAAAAATTTAGTATCCGAGAAACAAAAGGACGGGTTCAAATTCTCTTCGGGGAGAAATTACTTTGATAAAGAAAAAAATGTAACCTTAAGGCGCATACACGGTCAAACATTTTGACAATCCAGTTTATTTACAATAATAAATTGTAAATAAACTGGACGAAGCAATTTTGTATTCATGAATGAGAAAGGGTAGGTTGCAGTTCCGGCACCTCAATTTCTTGAAATCGAGCACTGAAAATATATATAGTTAGAAGTACATACTGTTATTGTAAAAGATCAGTCTGATACAACTTGTCAGGGCGGATTTAGAGTGAGTGGGCCCCTAGGCAGAATATGTGGTGCGGGCCCCCTCCATAAGATAGGGGGGGGGGNAGTTTTGTTAAATGTAAACAAACTCGCTAAACGTGCATAAAGGGGAAGAATTCTTTCTTTTACCGCCCTAGGGCGGTAAAAAAAAGGAATGCCAAGGAGAAAAGAGTTAGAGACAAAAAAAAGGATGATTAGAAAAAGAAGTAATGGTAGAAATAAACCAAAAAAAAGTAGCCGTAAAAAAAGAAAAAAAGAAGGGGGTTGGGGGTTAAGAGAGAAAGAGAAATGCCTATATTTATATCGCAAAGATAATCGCTGGATATTTAGGTAAAATTACTTGTTAAGTTTGAGGAACAGACCTTTAACAAGTACAGCTAAACCAGATTAGATAAGATAACTTTAACTGTAATACATATAAAGAATTTCGTCACTTCGATCATTACTTCTACAAAAATATAACGTTAAAAAATGTTGATTTTATTTTCTTTTGTTGGAATCAATAATAATGTTTAGCATTAAATAGTCAATAAAACAAAATGAATTTGTACTTTTATTTTTTAGCTAGTCATAAAAAGTGTCTCCCCTCTTTTTCCTTTGCCTTTTATGGTGCGGGCCCCCTTGTGGTGCGGGCCCCTAGGTGGCCGCCTATGTCGCTATGCCTAAATCCGGCCCTGCCTTTAGGCATCTAATCTCGGAAATTTTTTTTCAAACCTAAAAAACATCAAGGTAGTTAAAAATAGGTAGTTAAAAAATATCAAATAGTTCTTTTTTTGGGCTCGAAAAAAATGTTGTCCGACCGGATCCAAACGGGGCTCATTTTGTTGGGCTAGAAGTGGCGAACGCGAAACACCCATCAGACCTCATATTTCGGTCGTAAATCGGGCGCAATCGTCGTTAAAGTGCCACTTGTAGGGTAGGGAAAAAGGGGGTAAAAAGGTCTGCCCACCGCGTCCAATCAAAGTTGGTTTTGTCGGCCGTAGAGAGACGAACCTGAATCACCCTTTAGGCATCTAATCTCGGAAATTTTTTTTCGAACTTAAAAGAAACATCAAGGCTCCTTAGTTTTTTTTTGGGCTCGAAAAAAAATTTTTGTCAGACCGGATCCAAACGGGGCTCATTTTGTCGGGCTTGAAGTGGCGAACGCGAAACACCCATCAGACCTCATATTTCGGTAGTAAATCGGACGGAATCGTCATAAAGTGCCACTTGTAGGGTAGGGAAAAAGGGGATAAAAGGTCTGCCCACCGCGTCCAATCAAAGTTTGTTTTGTCGGCCGTAGAGAGACGAACCCGAATCACACATTAGGCATCTAATCTTTAAGCCCTGTTTGGATCCGGTCGGACAAACCTTTTTTCGAGCCCAAAAAAGAACTAAGGCCATTTCTCCACTTAAAGTCAATTATTTTTAACTTTTGACCATATTTTCGAAATCAACATTAAATTTCCTATAAAACTAGAGCATTTTTATTTTTTGGAAATAACAGTCCAAACGTATAAAAATTATAAAATATAAAATTTCTGAAATTCTTTTCACACTATTTTCCTAGAAAAACCCTTGAAGACTGTCAAATCACACAAAAACTTCCTCATTTAGTACTTTTTCGAATGGTATAAATAATATTCCGATTCTGTATTGATTTCATGGAGAAATTTAAGTTTGAATGCAAAAAAAACCTTATACACGTAAACTTTTAGCAGGTGCCTACTAAAATGCTTGGGATGGAACGAGAAAAATCCTCAGCAATTTTTTAATATGGAAATTTATTACATAAAACCTTTGAATAGAAAACCACTTTTTGATACGGACAATTAGATAAGACATTTAGAAATGGTTTAAAAGTGGATTAAAGTGGTTTCCTCTATTGCAAATGCCGTCTATTGCCCTTTTTTGACCTACAAACCCAACCGTCACAATACCGACATACATTTCCTAAGGTAAATTCTTTGGACAGATGAATCAACTTTCACGTGGGAGGGTGTTTTCAACACACACAATCGTCACCACTAGTCCCATGAAAACCCTAACAGGACTCATCATAGTTCATCATTCCAAAATAGATTCACAGTCAACGTATGGGCGGGTGTTATTTATGATATTGTGATCGGGCCTTTCATGGGTTGTTCCATAGCGGCATTTAACAAACACCTGCAAAATTCGATACGATGAGCTGGATTATTTTCCTCTAAACCTTGTACAGCTGTGAAATAAAAGGGATGCAATCCGTCCTTATTTAATGTAATACTCCGCGATATTTTGCTTTTTTCTTTTCGTGGGACGGTTGGGTTTGTAGATCCAAAAAAGGGCAATAGCCTGCATTTGCAATAGAGGAAACCACTTTGATCTACATTTAAACCACTTCTAAATGTCTTATCTAACTGTCCGTATCAAAAATTGGTTTTCTATTGAAATGTTTTATGGATTAAATTTCCATTTTAAAAAATTGCTGAGGATTTTTCTCGTTCCATCCCAAGCATTTTGGTAAGCACCTGCTAAAAGTTTACGTGCATAAGGTGACGTTTTTTTTGCATTCAAACTTAAATTTCTCCATGAAATCGATACGGAATCGCAATGTTATTTACACCATTCGAAAGAGTATTAAATGAGGAAGTTTTTGTGAGATTTGACAATCTTCAAGAGTTTTTCTAGGAAAATAGTGAGCGTTCAAAGAATTTCAGAAATTTTATTTTTTCTAATTTTTGAACGTTTGAACTGTTATTTCGGTGTTTAGTTATTAATGCCTAAACATAAAAATGCTCTAGTTTTATAGGAAATTTAATGCTGATTTCGAAAATCTGGCCAAAAGTTAAAAATAATTGACTTGAAGTGGAGAAATGGCGGTTTTATTAGCAAAAAACATGTTTTTTTTTTTTTAAATTCTTTATAAAATCATATATCGGCAACGGTTTGCCGTGAGCTTGTGTGTGAGAAAAGTGAGCTTGTGTGTTTTGCTCCATTTTGGATCTAGTTTTACCCCCCCCCCCCCAAAAAAAAAATTCTGTTTAGGTCGGTAACACCCTGTATATATATTATGTGTGTATAAGATTTACTTGAAGATGGTGGAGATGCATAACACAATGTTGCATGTTAGGGTTATAGGTCTAATAGTGAAAGTTATTCAAGAGTCAGATGTATTATAGATGCACCTGCATAGATTCATCAGAATTAAAATAATTCTTTTACATTCCCTCAAAGTAACAAATGTGCACATTATTTAATTTCAATTTTTTGTCTTTTCAAAACGATCTTAATACTGATTAATGTTGAGAAGAAAGCAAAAAGAAATGTTTTGTAGAAAATAACATTGAGGATTTTATCTTGACCTTACCGAACTCTCAACCGCTATAGAAAAGAATTAAAGCTTTAAGACTGCATCGAGAAGATCTTGAGTTGCATAATAGAATTTCTTGTTTGTTGAATATTTTTCCTCTCTCTCTTTCGTTTACTCTCATGCTTTTTATATTTCGATGCCTTTATAGAAGGTGAAAGTGATTCCCATAGTCCTTCTTTACTAGGTGTCTGCTAAGAAATAAAATATATATTTATATATAGAAGAACAAGTTTCACTAAAAACATCTTTAGATGACCTCTACAAACATCGCCGTATATATTTATTATTACTTGTTTCTTCATTGTTCAGTTTATATAAGTTAGATAATAGACCGATTACAATTCTCGCTTCCTTTTTTGATCCTAAAAAACAAAAAACCTTATAAACACTCAACAAATTATTTCTACATACGAAGAGAATCTTTTTAACAGATAGGGACGAAATTTAATATGATTATAGTAAATGTGTTATTAGTTTCAGATTTATCTTGATAATTTTGTTAGTGAAATTATTACGTAAACAAACCTATAAACTTTATTATGTATTATATATTATTATTATTATTATTATTTAGTACATTTACGGTAAAATTTATAGATCTAACGATTCAGATAATTATCTTGCTTTATTTTGTTTCTTCAGCAGGAATTATGTTTACGAGGGATCATCTTAGTTTTTAAGAAAAGGAAATAACTTCCAAAATAAAATTTAAAGAAAGAAAAATTCCAAACTGAGAAACTGCTTTTAATACTGGAAGAGACATTTTTGGAATTCATTGCTTTAAAAAGTGGTTTATCACTAGAACTAGAATCAGTTGAAATTTGAGTTTAAGACAAACCTGGAAGTATATAGCTGTAAAATGGTTTAAAAAATATATCTACTCTTTAAAGTTATTGAAAAAATAAACGGACTTGAGTCGGTATAAGTCAGTTTTATACGTTATATTTATAAACTTAACGTTTTAATTAACACAAAAACATACCTAATACTAAGTGCATATTCATTGTGTAAACTATTACATGTGTTACCAATGTTCGTAGACTTCCGCAGTTGCAATTATAATGAAGTTCTAGGTCTTCCGGTGGTGACCGCGTCTCAGCAGTAGGAGCGAAACGTCGGGACACACACCCTTCAAGACGCGGTCACCACCGAAAGACCTTATTACATGTGTTATCTGAAGTCTGGAATTTTTTTTTTTTTACTTGCCTTAACAAAGATTTACCAATCTCTACTGCAACAAACCTACTAAATAGCAAATGTATTAAAATATATATAAGGAATATACAAAATATCTCCAAACTGATAATGGTTTTTAATTTCTCCTTATATACTATTACCGCCAAAATCCTATTGGGGTTTGGAGAAATGATAACGACTCATTTGTTATATAAAAGTAACATCAATTTTAACTCAATGATAACATATACTGACATGTATTGAACAAACCAATTTTTGGATTTAATTAATTAAGTTCTATAAATCTTTATAATAACTTATTTCGTCAATTCAGTCAGGAGAATATTCAAAACTATTTTTTCCTACAGTTGACCGATAAATTGGTTGTTATCGCATTCAAAATAGTTCGGAAAACGTCAGATTCCTGCTCTTACTACTTTACCGCACTCCAGTGTTCTAACTAACAAACATAAAGAACTTAAATATGAACAAAGATTAAATAATCCAAATTATAATAATAATAACAATGGCAACTAATGATATTTGTTTTAACGTTTTAACATGTTGACGAACACTATTATTTTATATTTTATTTACAGATTAAAAAAATAACTAGCAAAAATTTAATTTTTTTTTGCCACGCGTTTCTTGGTAACCTATCACCAAGCGGAAGGTAATTTGTCCCATTGGAGCTCATATTTTACATATCTCCATGGGGTCACTTTTTTGCCGCAACCCTCTATCCGGTTTATATAAGATCCTTGGTGCAGACGCGTGGATGCAAAACTAATGGATCTCTTAATAGGGCGAAATTTGGCATTCATGTTTAGAAAAAAATAATACTCCAAGGCGAAATCCAGAAATTAATTTTAGCTCCAAATATGGGGGTGCTACTCCCCAAAAGTCTAAAAAACGAATTCCTTGAAAACGGTACAGACAATTTTAAATTGTAATTTAAATACGAATCTGACGATATGATCAGTTTTCCCGGGAAATCTAGTTTATGGAAAAAGAATTCAACGAGGACAGACAGAGGCCGGGTTCGATTCCCAGCCAATGAGAAGTAATTTTTATGATACTTTTTCATTAATAATTAAATCCACTTACAAAAACATTACTTGAGGGGCATATGTAATTCCGTGAGATTTTGAAAGAAGCAAGTATGAGATTGGTGGCGACTGATAGGTTATGAGCTGTAGAATCATGTACACCCGGGTGTTTTGGTCCCACGTGTGTCCGAGCCGGTATATGACGTCATATTTCCAAGATGGCCAAGACGTTGATTCTATCAAGATGTTTGTGGGAACATTTTTTATTTAGAACAAGACAAGGAACAAAAAACGTCCTTACAACAAATGTCGTAACTATTACCGTTTTAAAAATAAATGCATTTAAATGCAAAAAAATTAGAAAATAAGTGGAAATCATTACCTACATAAACAAACATAAGTGCTATAAAGGAAAATAATAACATGATTTTGAGTTATGAGTCATCATCTGAGACCGACAGTTGCATTAAATCGTCATTTTCATTGTTACTACATTGTACACCTGAGTGATTGAGCCCGGCATTTACAATTGACAGAACAGCGTCCCTTGTCACAGACGCAGCGTACCAATTGTAAAATAACTTGGGGCACATGGTCTAGTGCTCAAACTGGAAATCATGTTTTAATTAACTTTATAAAATTACTTAAATAAAATTGCAATTTTTAAGTTTTTTGGTAGTTTTCTTACTACTGAAAGATTAAATTTTAAATAATTCAAATTACAATTATCAATAACTACGGGAGACATACAGAGAAAAATAGACCCCCGCACCGGGAATCGAACCACGGGACCTCTGTTTACCGTACAGGTGCTCTTACCATCTGAGCTATACGGGAGAATGATTCTTCTCTGTCGTAACTGATACATATTCCCCGAATCCAAGCTTTTAATCTTATTCTACAAATCTAGAGAGCCAAATATTCACGGCATCAGAACTAGACCGAGAATTAACGCTTATAATTGTAAAGTACTCAATTAGTACCTGTTGGTAAGAGCACCTGTACGGCAAACAGAGGTCCCGTGGTTAGAGTCCCGGTGCGGGGGTCTATTTTTCTGTGTATGTCTCCCGTAGTTATTGGTAATTGTAATTTGAATTATTTAAATAAAATTACCAAGACACAACACATTTGTACTCCCTACTTTAACTTGAAACACCCATATTTTTGACCTTAACCAGTTATTGATTCCATCAATAACTCAAAGCAATAACTGGAGTTGTTAAGGTCCAAAAATATGGATGTTTCAAGTTAAAGTAGGTAGTACAAATGTGTTGTGTCTTGGTAATTCTATATACTTCGATGTCTGAGATAGTGTTACATAATAGTGTAATTGACAGTACCTGATTTGAGGTGAATTGACGAGAATCCATAAGATTCAATTAAGTCTTTTATAGCAGTTTTACACAAAACAACAACTTAGTAATGTAAGTAGCTAGTCAGTCAGCATGAGAATGATCCAAGGAGGGATCGAAGTATCGCAAATGTGAGGTGTTTGCATTTTCCTTAAAAGACCCAACTAATCAGGAATTATATTTTTATTTAAATACAATTCACAAGTAAATTTTTAGGCTTCTTTATTGTTCTTTTTTAAGAAGAAAACATTTTTTTTTATCTCCAGTAGGGGAAAATTGATGATTCAAAATGATTTTGAACTAGTTTAGAGGGACTAAAGTAAGTCTTTTCATCCCTGAATTAAAAAGTAAAGTAGGGTGAAAAAGTAAACATTGCAACTTAATTATTTTATAAATAGTAGAGGATGAATGGTTAATGTAATGAAGATGTTGAAATCAGGTTGGCGTCACTGCTTTTACGACCATGTTTATGTTTGTTTATAACCTGCATCTAAATAACCTTCTATTTAAGTTTAATTCCAATTCTTATTTGTTTTTAATATTGAATCTCTAATATCTGCTATTAAAAGTGCTAATAATAAATAAAATCTGTGCAATGGACGAAAATTTGTATTTACTCTCAACTGGAGATAAAATATTGTATGTACCTCGTGAGGAAAGTGCCATTATTCCCCTCGCGATAATTATCTCCCTCGGATTCGCCTCGAGAGCTAATTAGCGTTATTCCCTCCTCGGCTTCGCCTCGGGATTTAAGGACCATGGTTCGTTCGGCTTTGCCTCAAGAACCAACTTTTTCGCTCAGGGAATAATGGCTTACTTTACTCCCTAGGTGCATAAATAACTATTATAGGATTCATTTTTTAGAAGTAAGAAAATTTGTTGTTTTAAATATTATCAAATTTGTATGTTTGTAATAAAATATTTGGCAAATAAGTTATTTAATGTTTAGTTCACTTATTTTGTGATTAAATAAGCTTATTATTATAATTCAGAAAAGGCAAATTTGGAATTATGCAAGTGACGATATTAAAATTAAAAGTTTAATTTAATATTCAAGTTGCTTATAACTTATCCACGAACAAAGTACTTATTATAACTACTTAAAACGCTCGTTTATTTGATTAAAACTTTATAGTTTTATTTAAGAAAACAATTAATATTTGGTTTAAATTGTGATGTTCACGCTGCTAAAATTTTAAATTGGTTCATATTGATGTTTAATTAAAGTAAGTTCTAAGTTAATTTTTCCAGAATTTATAAACAAATCCTGAAGATGAAAATTATTTCATTTCATGAATAACTATTTGCACAGTTTACTGGAAACGGATTTCTTGACTTTAGTTCGATATAAGATAGTCGAAAATATGGTTTAATAAAATATGGTTTAATTTTTATTAATTCTGACAAACAATGATTTCTTAGAGTGAAAGCTTGAATAAATTTGAATTTAATTTTATACGAGATCATTTTAATTTTAGCATAACCATACTTCCTTGTACTTTGCTTGTAATATCGAATATTAATTTACTCTGTAGGAGTAGTAGTATCAATAACTATTTTTATAATGTTTTGAATGTTGATGATTTGGTAAGAATAAAATATAAAACAAGTATTTAGGTTTTTAAATTTTATATATAAAAAACGTTTATTGCCACCGTGGTTTTTCGATCTTGCTGAGACTTATAAATATACAAATATAATACAAATACGAGGGGGAGGTTTGTACAAGGGAAGTCAGGAAGAAGTCTTTAGTAGGGTCCGCTTTGGCCTGGGGGTCCGTAGGACGAGGAGATGCCGCCTCCGGAAGATCCGCCACCTCCGTGTCCACCGCCGATTCCGCCTCCGATGCCACCTCCGTGTCCACCGCCGATTCCGCCTCCGATTCCTCCTCCGATGCCACCTCCGATTCCACCACCGATGCCGCCTCCGTGTCCGCCATCTCCAAGTCCTCCACCGATACCGATTCCACCACCGATTCCACCTCCGATACCTCCTCCGCCACCTCCAATTGAGCTGGTTTCCTTCTGAGTCTTGTACCTGATGAAGTATACTTCGGGTTTGCTGGGCTGTGTGGGTGCGGCGGTGGGGATTGTGATCTGAGGAGCATCTTCGGGCCTCTTGACCAAAACGTAAATGAGGGTCTTCTCTTGGTCTTGAGAGAGGGCAGGGATGACAGGGGCGGTGGGAGTGGGTGCTGTGGGTGCCTTGATGAAGACGATCTTATAGTGCTTCTGGGGAGGAGCGACGGGTCCGATGGGCCTGGAAGGCTGCTGGTACTCGGGTTCTGGGGGAGGTACGTGCACGTAGATGTGCTTCTGGATGGTAGGTGTTTGGAAACCTCCGAAACCACCTCCACCGGAGGTGAAACCACCACCTCCGGAGGTGAATCCACCACCGCTGGATGTGAATCCACCACCACCTCCGGATGTGAATCCACCACCACCGCCGGATGAGAATCCACCACCGCCGAAGCTACCTCCTCCACTCACATAAGATCCAGATCCTGTAGCATAAGAACTGCCTCCGAAAGATCCTCCTCCGAACGAACCTCCTCCTCCACCACCACCGTGGCCGCCGCTAGGTGCAGGTACACCTCCGATGAATCCACCACCACCGTGGCCGCCGCTAGGTGCAGGTACACCTCCGATGAATCCACCACCTCCGGGGACACCGTAGCTACCTGAGGGGGAAGGATACGAATATCCAGCCTCCGGCCTAGCCGAGGCTACAGCCATCATAGCTGACGCTACCTGTAATCAAATAAGATTTTAGGATTAGTAAAGAATATAATAATGAAGGTTAAATGCTTAAATATTAGCTAAAATATATTGCTAAAAGGTTAGCCGCCCCGTAAGCTGGGCGAGGGACCGACTGGTATAAGTTTTATGTAATCACCAACTGTAAATAAAATTTGTTCGTCGTCCTAAAACTAGTTTTATTACATCTTTATGTTTTAAAGGCGGTTAATGAGTTACAATATCATTGCGACAATACAAGCGATGTTAAAAGATGAGACGGGAAATAAAAAAAAGACATTTTCATAATGTCGAAGGTGTAATTCCCCTCCGTGGACCAGAGTAATATTCCCGGCTTTGGCCTTATGACGAAACCAGACAATAATGATTATCCTTCTGACATAACAATAAGAAAACTATCTTTTTGTGTCTGGGACGTCGAACCATAGTGGCAACTTGGCCTCACCCATAAAGCTTCCTCATTCAGGACTTCGAGGGGCTTCACGGCTTCACTTTCCCCTTCATTTCGCTTTTCAACAAAGAAAAAGGAATATCTTGTTCCTTTTTTTTTAGTTCATCATCTGAAGCTAGAGGAACTTGGGTTCCAAATGATTGCTTCACCTTCGGACTTTTATAAAAAAAATCAATTCGATTCGACAAATTGACAAGCAAAAGAAAAAAAGTGTCTCTTTGGATGATAATTTTGTTTAAAAAAAACAAACTGACAAAATCGGTCAAATTATACCCGTGAAAAAACGATACGGAATCAGGAAATCAGAGAAAAGTTTTATTATTCTGTGACTACACTTTAAACATCGATTTTTTTATGTAACTAAAGAAAAAAACGATCTAAGTGATTTCATATCTTCATAGAAAGTTTAGACAACCTTTCTTTGTCTAATTTTACAATCCTATATATGGTTAGAAATAATTTTCGTCTAAAGAATAAAAAGAAGATAATTCACCTCTAGGAAAGTAAAAAGACATCTACTCAACTGCCCATTACCGTGTAGGCGTATTTTATTTTATGTATATTCAATTTACCCTTTGTCACGATATATAATGTTGACGCTAGTGAACATTTTCTTAAGAAGATTTTTATTTTGAATATATTTATAAGAATTAGAAAATATTTTCAAATAATTTCATCAAGAATATACCCACATATAAATATATTTAAACATATTTCCCTAGATACTTTATAAAATGTGATTGATAGGCAAATAAAAATTTGTTCCGCCACCGGAAATTGAAAGTAGGTTCTTGGGTTTACGTTCAAGTGCATTAAGAGTGATCTACGACGATTAAAGGTCAGACTAAGTTTTTGTAATATATGTAACACAAATATGTAAGTTGCTCCGGCTCCCAAAATGTAATTTTCTTGTTTGATGCTACTTGGTGAGTCCCAGAGGAGCAATAATTTACCCTAATTATAAAAGAATTTTAGTATAATAATTAAAATATAAAGTTAAAACCCAAAATTGTCCACATCTGTTTTTCTAAATTTCATCTATTCTTATGGTTAACGTTATTTGACTGGTGATGACCAGTGGCCAACTACTGAAGTAGTTGTCCTCTGAGGATTTTTGAAGGTAACATTATTAATTTAGCTAACTGAATTTCATTATCAAATTCATTTCTTTCTCGGAAATATGAAGAACGCAGCTTGCATTTTGAATATTATAATATATCAGAAACCATTCTGATATATTATATCAGTATAATATTAATTATATAATTAATAACCATATTAATTATTAATTAAAGTGCTAATTTTACTTTGATAGCAAATAATTATCTGTAATGAAAAAAAAAAAAATGTACAAATAAGGAAATGCTCTTAAATAAAGAGTTTTTTTTTTTTTTTTTTTTTTTTTATCTCCACAAACAATAGAAACAAGCTCAAAATATTTCAACATGTTCCTTTTTTTAAGGATTTTATTTTATTTTTAGTGTTCTTTTTCTTTCTAAATTGTATTAAATCTGATTAATTTAATTAAAGATTACACAAAACAAAAGCAGGGATTTATGTAGCAATAGCAGAACAGGCATATTACAATGTTGTTTCTTGTTTTAGAACAATAGAAAATCAAAGAAGCATCTTTAGCTGAAAAACGTTTTATTTTGAACAAACGCTGTTATCTTTTCATATCATTATCTTTTTTGTCTTCCCTTTTTTCCATTTAGAAAAACCCCAAAAATGTAAATGATAAAATTAACTATTAGCAAACATTAACCTCGTTATTGTGAGCAAGTAGGGACATACATTTTTTGAACATTTAAAATGTGGCTTTTATTTGATAGCGGACTCATTAGATTCGCTTAAGAAAATAGCTAAACATATCAAATTGGTTATAAGTAAATAAATAGGTTAATATAAAGAAAATTCACTAATGAAACCTTTTCTAATTTGCCATTTTTCTATTATTAGTTAAGATATTATGGTCTATACTTTTTTCATGAAAGGATTAACAGAATCAAATGGCATCATGTTTTTAAACTCTCGCATGTTAGTCAGCGTATGTATCAGTGAACGGATTTGCATTGAAATTTTGTAAAAAATAATATTATAATTAGCAGGCTAATTTGGTGTAGGCTTGCAAAAATTTTTGGGACATAATTTGACTTATAATAAGTCAAATTTACTATTCGAATAATATTTCATGCAATTTTCTAATTTTAATATAAGAATTATGATTGTAATAAGTATAAGGCCAATTACAAATCAAGCAGAATCTTATCAAATATATATTGTGGGTCAGCTTAGTGGCTCTAGCGCCACCTTAATCCATCTCAAGAGATCACCTTCAGTAAGTTATTATTTACTTTATATTAAAATAGACTGCCAATTAGTGTGGCACATAGCTTCCTCGCGTATTAATTCGTATAAATGATTTAATGTTTTTACAACCTATTTTGTCAAATTTACCCCCCCCCCCGTTTTTAAATCCATTGAATTTGTTTTGATTTTTCAGATGAATTAAAGCATAAATTTAGCAAAATTTAAAGACCGTAGACATTTGAAAGTAATCTGGGGCTATATGCGGCTACTAGCGACAAACGATCCAATTTTCCTAAAACTCAGAGGAGTACTTTTGAAGCTGTAAATAAATGTAAGGGTTTCACAAATGTGGAAGAAAACCACATGGATACAGAATATTTAAACTTATATGGATCCAATAATAAGCTAATTATGACCTACCATTTAAATTCCAATAAAATTGTAGTATATTTAGTTTTCAGATATTTTGTATGCCGCAAAAATTGAGCGACAAACCGAGAGACAGACACGAAACCAAAAAATGTTCCCGGATGCCTTAAACAGATTTCTGTTCTTGAAATTTTTGAAATGGGAGATATAACTTTTTTTCGTTCTTCGGAACGATCGCTTAGCTTCCGTTACCTTCGGTATGCTCAGCAGCAAAAAAACGATCCAATTTTCCTACCTTCGGTATGCTCAGCAGCAAAATAAATACACTTTTTACACGATTCTTAATATCTTTCTAATATTGGTGAATACATTTTTTTTTTTTAATTCCACTTTTAAAAACGATATTATTTTTGCTAATTATAAGGCCATTATGAAGTCCCAAAATTGTAGCTAATTTTAATAAATTAGAAATAAATCTTATATCCAAATAATCTTATAAGATAAAAGTTTATTGGATGAAAAAAAAAGTAGAAGACGTAAAAAATTTTCTTCCCTGTGTCAAATCGATGGACATTGAAATAAAATTAGATTTTGTATGGAATTAAATTTAGTGGCGCACGACAAGGGAAAGCGACGATCTTGTACGATCTATAGAGAAGGTTATTGATCTTTTAAAGCTGTTGACATAAAGTTCGCGATACAATCGATCGATAGTATAATAAACTGTGAGCAATCGATTCCCTTTCTTTTGTTAAAGAAGGCTTCGAGCGAAAATCGATCATTCAGACATGTCGGAAACTATTAAAGATTTTTCTTCTTTCTTTCTCACTTATCGATATATTCTTTTCTTTATGGAGACTTGTATAAAGATCGTGATCGATCATTGAACTATTGTTTGATCTTTAAGTATAAGGAAATGTCAGATCAGCTGTTATAATTTATAAATTGACGTGCTCAACACAAAGTTGATTATTTCTTTATTTATATTATTTAGGACTATTTTTTCTTTTACTAACCGCTGAATAGTGACATTAATAGGATCTGATACATTCATCGATATTATGCATGGACAATAAAAAAAAATCTGAGTTGGAAATTTTCATTTAATAGAGGAAAGCTGTCAAATAAACCGTCAGATTATTTGTTCAACAATGAAAGAGTTTGACAAGTGATGCATAGAATGAGTAATTTGAGTGTAATTCAGTTAGTCATATGATTTTCTTGTCAAAATGTACCAAAATAAATCTGAAATGTATTATTAGTACACTTGTTTACGTTACTTTAAAGCCTCGTCCAGACTGTCGAACCGAATAGAGGAAACGAGCCGAGCATTGGTCTCCGCGCATGCCCAGTCTAAAATGCGCAGGCGCACTTTTGACTGGGCATGCGCAGAGTTCGGTAGTCTGGGTGAGGCTTAACAATTTCTTATTAAATAAAGTAAAAAATTAAATTAAAAATAAATAAGTAAATAGAGTTTTGCAAAGAATGTAAAAAGAACTAGAGGCTAAAATTGACCAGCTTATTCAATGACCATAATATTTAAATATGCTTGAGTTAATCATTCTGTATAAAATAATCATGGAAAGTAGTCGAAAGACTAAAATGATCATTTGATAATTTTTATGTATTGCATTAGGTAATTATAGATTACTTTAAATTAAATCATCAGTGTGTTTTTATTTAAGTTTGCACAAATTATCTTTGATTACCTACCACAAAAATTCGGTCAATACAAGCATTTTTTTACAATAGGTAATATTTTATACGGGCTATTTTATAAGATAATTGGATTCAAATTTATTGGTGTAATTGATGACAAATTACCCGTTTATAACGTATGAGGGAAGAAAGGAAAGTTTAATAGTTGCGTCAATTGTAGGTCGCAACATTCAATTACTATTACGTTAAATTAAAGAGGAGTTTTTAAGGAGTATTTTTATTGGCCGTCATTTAATGAGGCACCCGTAGAATACTTCCAAGCTTTTGGCTTGAGTATATATTTCCCCCCTCTATTATCTTACGTAATTGTTTGTGTTTATGTATTCAAATTCAATATGTTTTTTTTTCAAAACAACTAAATTCTGTGGTAATTGTTTATTCTTGATTCTATATTGTGGGAAACATTATTCAAAGCACGCTTCTCAATTATTGCAATACACCGAATTGTTCCAATTCATATTATTTTATTTCCCTTTTTTGTTTGGCGTGGGTGTTTCTTATTAAACATATTTTCTTTTGTGATTTGAGTGAGCCAATTTACATTTCATCATATTTACACACTTTAAGTTTAATATAGTTTTTAAACAAAGAATTATTTTTGTTAGAAATACATTATAATTGGCATTAATGTTAAATATAATAGCATTATGTATTTTTTATTTTGAGAAATAAATTTTGAACAGTTTAATTAAAACTAAAATTAAAAGGAAATATTTAATTTATTATTTTGTTTTATAAATATTGCAACAGAATATTTGAGACTTAACCTAAAAATATAGATAATAACCTACAAATATGATAGTGTTATTTATGTTTTTTTTTATTTATTTTTATTTGGAATTTAACGTGGTTTTTACGTTATTCAGTCGTTGCTTTTATCGTGACCCTCTTAATTTGTTGGACATTATTAAATTTTAATTTTAAATTCAGAATTATCCAAATTCTACCGTTTCCTTCAAAGCTCGAAAACAAAATAAATATACAGATGTATTAAAAAACTTGTGCTTCGTGTAGAATTCTCCAAATTTATTAACTAAGGCACACTACGTGTTCTCTCGAACAAACACGTTCATAGATTTTGAATATAGTAAAAAGTTGAATGAACCTGTTCCATTCATTGTATTTTAAATGCTTGGCTGAGTAGTTTTGTTTGTTTTGACTACGGCTCGCTTACTACAACTGATTGTCAGGGTCGTGGTTTTTTCGAATAAAAAAAATAAACCCTCCCATAGTCGTTTCATTCTTGAAAAGGTCAAGGCAACAAAAGAACAAATCCATTCATAAGGTGCCATCATTCGTGTTTCGTGTTTTATTTTTCATTTTTAAAAAAGCTAGTTTCATTCATAAATTCCATCCAATTTAATTCTTATGTTTATAAATGTATATTTTATACATATATTCTTACTTTTTCTATTCTTTCTATTCTGTTTTGATGTACAAATAAGTGGGAAATTTGTGGTCAGCCGTATCATAAAAAAATAGGAATATAAAATAAACAAAAGAGAAATATGAATAGTGGTAATAAAAATAAATGGAAAATCAAAGACATTGAGAATAAAAGCAACAACTTTAAAGAAAATACATGAAAACTAATAGTGAATTTTTAAAAATTTAAATATTAAAGAATTTAATTTTTAAGAAGAATTTTTGAATTTAATTTTTAAGTTGAAATTTAGCTAATTAATTTAAATAAAAGTTAAAACACCCATTAGAGACAATTAGTGTTTGAGTATAAAATCTAGGAAAAACTATACAAAATTGAAATTGAAAAAATAAATCAGAAAAATTCCGAGAAAAGCATTTTAAAATGAAATGAGATAAATTAAATAAACATTTTATATGGCAAATATTATCAATTTTGTGAGGAAAAGGAAAACTCAAGTGTTCATGTTTAAGATACTTTTTAAAAATTAAATTTTTAAAATGTAATAAAAGTTTTTTTTTTTTGCTGCTTAAAGTATAGTCGATTTAAGTAAACATTTGCATTTTTAAATTCTCAATTTTTACGTTATTTATATTTTAAAATTAAAAAAAATAATGGGATACAGTTTAAGTATGTGCAAAGACATGTAATTGCAAATTTTTGGGAAAATTGAAGATGGTCTAAACATTAGTTTTTAGTCGAGACCTATTATGGTTGAAATAATAGAATATATAGTGACATTTTTTAATTTATTTTTTGGAAAATAGAAGATACCTGAAATATGTTATTAAATTGATTTTTTTATGTGTGTAAGTACGTAAAAAGTTATAAGTAACCAACTTACCAAAAACAATCTCATGTTAATCCTTTTAATTGTGTTAGAGGAGGAAAGGTGAGTACGATACTGAAGATCATTGGAGCCCGCCAAGTCTTTTATAGTCCCTACTTCGGCTACTAAGGGATGTTGGTGGGAGGACTGCTGTAGGGACGTGCTGCATCAAGAGGGATGGAAGGGAGGTATACGACGGGGGTGGCGGAGTTCGGACAGGGGTCGAAGTATAGGGGGTGGGCGATTGTACGATGTACATCGTCGATGACATCATAGAGTTGGAGAGAACGTCTCGAGACGGAACTATCTCGGGTGTAGTCTGGTATAGAGGGAGAGGAGATCCTTCCTAAGAGGTAAAGGACGTTCATTGCCGACAAACACCGGCAACATTCACTTTCAATCTTCATAAAGGTAAGAGTGGAACACGATAGAAGAAAAAACTGTTTCCTACGGGTGAGTAAACCAGTCGTCTCTGAAGCCAGTTGTTCCAAGGTCTCGGGCTCTTTACCTTCCAACGAGAGTAAAACTTTTTCCTTTTAGTCGTGCGCTTAGAACCCATCATGCTAATTGATTGGATTCGAAAAACAAAGAGGATAACATCCGTTAAAAACATAAACTATGCATCAATGCAATTAAAGCGTCCATACACTGCTAGTTGGAATGTAACAAGAAGAAAGAAGTTTACGTGTTTGAAAGCAGGGTGATTTTCATTTAATTATAATACTTCAACGATTGAAGATATTCGTTTGAAGACATAATATCTACTACAATTTATCATCTCCACGACGGAATATATCATGCATTAGAGATATCAAGGGTTAGAGGAATATTTCATTCGAACATCCTTCATCAGGGATGTACATCCTTCGAGACGCGGTCACCACCGGAAGACCTAGAACAGTATTTCATTCGTTTGAACACAGAATTATCTTCATTCAAAACAAATGAAGATATAATGGCCTCCTTTCAAATCAAATCAATTTCAGAAGACATCATTTATTTGAAGAACGGATTATCTCCATTTAAATTTAAATAGTTTGCCTGGGTGAGAACAAACTATGCTTTTATGTAATATCAATTTCAGAAGATATCGAAGATGTTGGTAACATCGCATGTTTGAAGGCATGATGATTGAGACTGCTCCACGTCGGAAGGAATCAAAAGTTTGAAGACATCATGTCCATTTCATTCTTGTATTATCACATCGTAAAAAATTATGTGTTTGGAGACAGGACGCATAATATGCTATTCTAACATCACAACACAAAAATAATGAAGAAAGTAGCAAGTTTGACTTCATTTTTAATCTAATATAATCGTCTGGATGATATCCATTGATTGAAGATAAAGCATCCTTGAAGTCTAACAAAAACCACCTCATCTGCGTAATTATACAAGCCTAAGAAGAAATAACATCTCCTCAAACCAGGATCGACTCCATTGGAAGCCTCTAAATTTCAGGTACTCAAATGGCATATATAGAATTTTATTAATGTCTTCTCTAAATTTGTCCCTTTTCAAAAACATCATTGTTTAACGTCTAAGGTAAATGCTTATGAAAGTTATTAAAATTCTTCAAACAGAAGAATTAAGTCCATCAAGTTCCTAAAATTAATAATTAAAAATATACCACTTGTAACCTAATTAAGTATTACCACTATAACCTAGTAAATATTTTGAGTAGAAATAAAAAAAAAAACGTTCCGAGACAACTCAGACAAACTTTACCATGTACGCGTATACATAATTATACTAAGCCCAGTGTTTTCCATTATTAATTTTCTTAGGTACATTTAATTATTTTTGGTCATTTTATCAAAATAATGCTCCACTCATTCGATACAGACGACAGACGAGACCGACTGCAAACGAACTTTTTTTTTTTTTTTTTTTAAACCTATTTTTTGGACTTAGAGGACCTTAAAACGTATAAATCCATAAAAACCTAAAAATCATATTTTCACCAAGAAATGAAAACCAAAGAGAACATTTGATAAGCACTACATCGACAACTTTTTACTCAAACAACTTTTTAAATTTTTTTTTAGAGATAAAAAGTTTATTACATACTTGAATGAAGCTGCATTGTTGCTCGGAATAATGGAATAAGATGAAAAAATATTAATTATAGAAAATATCAAAAATGTCGTTTCATTTTTTTTTTAATGGTGCGGCAAATAACCTAGCTAGAAATAGTAAAAAATTGCTAAAAAGCCATTTTGGCAAAAATAGCATCTACAAACAGAATTTATTGTTTCCGAGGTTACGACGGTAGTGGAGGTATTGAGTTTACTTTAGGATATGAATATTTTTTCACACCGAAATCAACATTTTCACTCGCATTTTACCAACTTATACCAAAATGGTGGCAAACATTTAGTTGGATTATAGGGATATTATTTATCTTATAGAGAGGTCAAATTGTTTTCACAAGTTTTCACATTAATCAGCGATATGTTTCCGAAATTATATCGGGCTATAGTTTCAAAGTTCAAAAGTTGATTTCCAAAATGGTGGCAGATATCAAAACGAAATTCTCAGGAAATTTACCATCTTATAAAAAAGAGTTTAATTGCTGCAAATTTCATAAAAATTATTGGAAATTTGCAAATTATTAAATCCAATTAAAACATGCAGCAAGCTGCAAATTTTATTGGAAAATGTTTTTTTTTTTTTTTAAATTTTTTACACATTTTTTGCTGACCCTGCAAAATGGGTTAATAATCATAATAATCTGGAGCTATGTGCTAGGGCTATTGTGAAAACTTTATCATTTCCAAATAGTCTGCTAATTAATGTGGCACATAGCTGCCTCGCCTTCTATTACGTATTGATGTTACTTTAGGGCCCATTATTGTCTAATTTATTTAATTATTTATTCCTTAATTTAAAATCGATCAAAATGGATAACTTTTTTACACGAATAAAAATAAAAGTATCAATTTGCAATGTGCTGTTGACTATTTTTAACAAACCTTTAAAATTTCATACAAATTTTAAAAAAGTTTTGTGGGCTTTTAGGATAGACAAATATTAGCGCAGAAGGTTGCAACTTATAGGGGTCCAACAATGGGCTAATTATGTATGACCTACCCTCCGAATTGTTGTAAAATCGGACGAGTAGTTTACTAAAATTGAGTGACAGACCGACAAACAGACACGGAACCAAAAATGTTAGCTGATGTCTGAAACAGATTTCTGTCTTGGAATTTTCGAAATCGGGAATTTTTTTTTTTTTTGGGGGGGGGGGGAATTACTTGATAAATTGCTAAGATAAATGAAATAGTTAGCTAAATTAAATTATTAATTTAGCTTATTTTTGGGTAAATAAAATTAATAATTTAGCAAAATAAATAAATAATTCACCGAGATATGTACTCTCAACTCTTCAAACGTATACGTGTGTCTCGTATATACGTCCAAACACCCACAAATAGCTGTTGTTAATTAGAATTCCAAAGAAGTTAGCCATATTTAACAGTTATTATCATTTCAAGTAGGCGAGTAGCATGGTCCATCCTGACCATGTGTAGATCGGAATGAAAGATTAACAATAATTTATAGCTAATCCTTCTGCCACTTAGTGTGGCAAATCGTCTATTGATAGTTATAATATGATAATATGCTATAAAAACTCTTTACTGTCTAGTGTATTTAATTTCCCCCTTTTGCTCTGTGCCCTTTTGTCCCGACGGTAACCGAAGCTATTGTGATCGTTCCGAAGAACGAAAATCCTTTGCGCTTCCGATTATAACTACTCCAAGATAAAAATCAGTAGATAACTTTTACTCTATCGTTTAATTTTTGCAAAAACCTTAAAAACTGCTTGAATGATTTTGATGAAATTTGGATGTTGTCATAATTAGCCCATTGCTGGTCTGGTATGCATTTAAACCTTCAGCATCCATTTTTTCCTCTTCCACATGCGCACAAACATTCATTTATGTACACACACCTATATCTTTAAAAGAACTAATACAATTTTCTTAAAAATTGGTTGGAATGTCGAATGTAGCCCACAGGTGGCCCCAAAATAATTTCTACCAACTGCTTCCTTTAATTTTTTGCTATATTAATACTTTATTTAAGGGAAAAATCAAAATAATTTTGACGGGTTTAAAATTAAATAGAGTTGGAAATAATGGTTTGTAAAAGCTGTATGCCATACTAATCGACAAATTATTTTTATTGACATTTAGATTTATTTTTTAAAAGAACATCTGATTTTTAAGAACTTTGGATGGTTGGTCAAAAGTAGCCTCTAATAGCCTCGGATTAAATTCAAGCGTGTCCGCTTATTATTTTGTGCAACATTGATACATTTGTTCATGTAAAATGATGGTTCGAAAAAATAAAACGCTGATAGATCCACCCGAACAAATGGGGGGAAATAAAATCAATTTGAAAATATTTAAATAGATTGTAAAAGCATAAAATCATTAAAGTATACGTGATAGGACGCGAGGAAATTTATGAGCCACTCTGATTGGAACACTATTTTAAATCTGTAAGGATAATTTTTAAATTTACAAGAGAAATTATTATGGGACTATCTGTAGGTTATTTGACACATTTCATCTAAATTTCTTAAAAATTATTTGATTACTTTTAAAGTTATCTGTTAATAAACCAAAAAAACAAAAAAAAAAACAAAAAACAAACACGTTGTGCACGTAGAAGACAAACCAATGGACGCAGAATGGAACTTTTAAGGCACCAACAATAGGCTAACTTCCTACCATCCAAAATTTATTAAAATTTGTATCATTAAATACACGTAGTTACAAATGTAATGGACCGGCAGACAGACAAATGTTCTCTGATGTCTGAAAGGGATTTCTATATTGGAATTTTTGAATCCAGAGACAATAGAAATGTTTTATCTTTAGAATCATCACAATCTTTTCTCGGATATTTAAGCTCGGAAGCAAAAAATAAATTATTAATAGAATACTCTAAGTAAAGAGTACCACCCCCTGTGGCACAGACCTAGCTTCCCCTTTATTATTATATTTACTGTTTAATCCTTGTAAGTTTACCTCTACCTCCGCAAATATATATGACCAAATACTGTGCATAATCTAATTTTATTGTTTTTATATGTTATAGGTGAAACTGCAAAAGAAAATAATTGCTGTACAGACAAGAGGCATGGAGCGAAATCTATTTCTGCAGCGAACTACAAAGTAAGGCATCTGCAGATTATGTGTCTACAACGAATAATGAGATGTAACATACTATGTAACTATAATAAAATGTGCAGATCAACTTTTAAAAATATAAATTTCACTGATCACTATCATCAAATTTTATTTATCAAACCATATAGTGTATCGACTGTAAACTTAATTTTTTTTTATTAAATAAAGTACATACGATTTATTTCTTCCGAGCTTACCGAAGGTAACGGAAGCATTGTGTTCACTTTTGAGAACGAAAAACTTTGATGTCTCCGATTTTAAAAATTCCAAGACAGAAACCCGTTTCAGGCATCAGGGAACATTTTTGGTCTCGTGTCTGTCTGTCGGTCTGTGTGTCCGCAAATTTTGAAACGTCAGTCGATAACTTGAGTAATTCTTGACCGATGTGATGAAATTCGGTAGACATGTTCATTTTACCGATGCCCAGGACGATTCTGTTGGACAACTTTATCAGTCCAAGCGTTCACGCGTAACGCTCACGTAAACGTGAACTTTAAGTGGAATTTTAGGGGGGAGGGGGAATAAATCAAACTAATCCATTCAATGATACAAACATTTTTTTTTTTTTTTTTTTTTTTCAAATATAATTTTTTAGTAAAACCAACAGCGACACCGCTATGAAGAGTTAAAGATCGCTAAAACTATTTATAGTTATTAAACAAAAAACAATATAACAATTAAGTAATATAACGTTAACGTTAAAGTACATGATAGGATGTGAGAAAGCTATGTGCCACACGAATTGGCAGTCTATTTTTTTTATTTTTAATTATGTTCAGATATTTTAGCGAATTTTCGAAGAAAATTAAGCTATTGCAATGGCTTCAAAATTTATGTAATGAACATTTTTGAAAAAAAAATTTCATGGAAATCCGTTTCAGACCATTCTGAATCGATTCCTAAAATGTAACACTTTTTTTATGTATGTTTGTATATGTATGTATATATGTGTCACTCCAGACGATATCTCCTCTTAGGATGCACTTAAAAATTTCAAACAAATTTTAAAATGTCAATTATATCAAAAGAAAGGATAAGGTCGTTGCCCAGAATTTTTGGAGTTCATTTAGGGGTCAAATTTTGACCAATTAGGGTCAAAAATACCATAAAAAAATTGTTGTTGTTTTTCCATTTTACCCCCCTTTTAAATGAAAATATGATAACATTGTAAATAACAACAATTACTGTACTCTTAAAGAGCTTTCCAACGATGTGCATCTTGAAGGGTAAA
>KZ651128.1:585350-601483 GCA_001010745.2 Gerris buenoi
GGGGGGGGGGGGGGGAATTGCATACTCTTAATAAGTATTAAAAAGTTATACATATCATATTAAAGTGGGTCTAAATTTAGCGGATCTCGGCGCGTACGGACTCATCTATGGCCTTATTAAAGCGGATTCGCAATAAGTTGGTTCCAAACCAAGGATGTTATATAAAGGGGATGGAATGTTGAGAAGGGGTTTAAGGCAAAAAAGTGACACCATGGAGGTAAGAGAAATTGGAGAGAAAAATCATACTGCGCATGCTCCACAACCTTTGAACTGTGACAAATTACCTTCTTTATCAGGTTATACACTGAAACGATAAACTAATTCTTGGTAACCTATAACCAAGAAGAAGGTAATTTGTCCCAATAGAGCTCCTATTTTACATATCTTCATGGGGTCACTTTTTTCCACAACCCTCCATTCCCTTTATTTAACATCCCTGTTCCAAACCAACTTATCACTTCTGTTACCTCACTTATGTCGAGAAGAAACAAAAATGCTATAACACAATATCAATAAAAAAATAACACGAAGAAAATCGAGGCAGTAAGAATATTCAATATCCAATCTTTCGCCCTCTCAAAATACAATCTTTAATATGTATTATCGAAGTAATAAATCATTCATACATAATATCCATTTCATAAACATTTGTCTCAAAGCCTTTTTTTGATGTTGTTGTAAAACACAAAAATATAAATATTATTCTTTTTAAAGTTATAGTTTTTTTCGGGTTATTAAACATAGTGTTTTGTGTTTCATTGTTTTTTGTTTTTTTTTCTTTTCAGACACGAATTGTCGTGTTACATATCTCATATTTTGAAAAAAAAAAAAAAAAAAAATCAATCGACAACGAAGTTTTACCCATCATAAACATCCCAAGAATTCCACATTCGATCAACATTACTTTTTTTCCCCAATAAACGAGAAGAAATTGCAAAGCTTTCTTGAGTGATGTAGGAGTGAATGTTGATCTAGGTATGGATTCCTTTCTAGTTCTGACCTTTTGTTTCTCTTATCATAAACATGTTCGTGATTTATACCCTTCTTCTTCTCTGTTATATCATCGGAAACAATAAAATCTATCAGATCAGGAAAAAATAATAATTCAAGATCCAAAAAAAAAAAAAAAAAAATTGCGATCGATCTACAGAGATTTTTTAGAGATAGATTACTTTCCCATAAAGCTAACGACCAATTGCATTTCCTGTGTGATAAATATCTTACTTTTTTTATTTCTACTTCTTCCCCTTTATTTTCTTCCTATCTCTAACTTATTCAAGTAATAGTTTAAAAAGTGAGTTTAATTTTGAATTTTTTTATTCTTGAAGTCACGATTTTTTTATTTTTGTTCGACTTACATTAATAAAATCTGTAAGATAGTTTGCACTTTTGTTGTTTCCTAGTTATCTTGAAAAGCCCATGTATAGAAATGTATATTTAATCTGCATATCAGGTACGTTATTAATATAATTATATAGTCTCCAAAAATACCTTTTTTCTTTCGTTGTCCAAGATAATTATTTCTTTTTTTTAATTTGTTATAAAGAATGCGGTAAATTCGACTAATTGATTACCAAAATAATAATAATAAAAAAAAAAAAAATCTTCTTATTCTCTATTAACCTGAAAGCATTATGTTAGTTATAAAATAATTAATCATAAAATGCAAGGGAAATACATAATATTTGTTCGATTATATACATTTATGTCATTTCTACTTTATATTATTAACCTTACTAGTAAATGCTGTCACTGGACAAATATTATACCCATCCATGTTTCATTTAAAATACTATTATGTTTTTTTTAAAAAGCCTTCTCATTATGTTTTTTTTTTTTTTTTTTTTTAAAAACAAACAAAACATAATGAGATGGCTTTTAGAAAACATGTACAAAAAAGGAGATTATTTTCTTCATAACCAAGAAAGCGAAAACAAAAAGAATGTGTGGCGTCCAGAAGCTGGCGGGGTTATTAAGTTAAAATATGGAGAAAACAAAAAACAAAAAAATATATCTTATGGTAATGTCCAATTAGTGCGATTTTCAGGTCAATCGGATAATAGTTCCGAAATTATTTACCATTAATTAAGTTCAATGTTTAAAAGTCGATATTTTCAAAATAGTGACATACATTAAAAGGAATTCAGTGGAAATGTTTGCCTTTATAAATAGGTTCTAGATTCTAAAATTCTAGATTTGATTTTGCTTTTATATGTAATTTTGAATTATTTGCTGAGTCAGCTAAATGGCTTAATGACATCAAACATTTATGATTTTTTTGGGTGAGCTTAACTAAGGACTGATTTTTGTACCAAGTTTTTACTCTATAGCCTAAAATCAGTGGGAAAAATGCGTGACACAAACAGACAATCAAACTAATTCCGTCGAGATTTCTGTTTCAGATTTTCTGAATGAAGATAATAAGAAGGTGAAGGAAGAAAGGAAGCGAAAAAAGAATAAACAGGTCAAGTGTGTGCTAGCCCAGCACACAGCGAGGGTCCGTAGGCTACACTGTATTGTTTAAGTATTACCCTATTGATATGATTTTAAAAATGCTAAAAAACTTACATTGAACTATCCTATGGGTCTGATATTCTCAAAACAGATAAACAAACTTCTAATGAAGTATTTTTTTGCCACTGAACCAACCAAAACAAAAATGGAAAACAACCATATAAATACATCGAAAAGACTATACTTATAAAAAAACGTATTTTGTCAATAAAAAATAAAATAATTTTTTTTTTTCGAAATTTCCAAAAAGTGGTATCTTTTCTTTTGGTCTAAGAATGCTCAGGAATTTTTTCAGATTTTTTGCACTTCACATAAGCGAGATAGAGGGGGGGGGGGACACGTTTCACACCCACTTCAAACGTGCCTACGCTCTCCCTATCAAAGTTATAACCAAAGAATTATATATTTTTGTAATAAGCTCGACGTACCCTTTAATATGATACCCCTCACGATGTCGAAAAAAAAAATTAACCCTTAAGTTTTTTTACCCTAATTTTTTTTAAAAATATTTTTTTAAGTCGCTATTTTTTTAACATGTGTGGGTAGGTAAGACATATACATGCCAAATTTCAAAGTCATCGGACGAAAGGTGTAGCCGTGAGAACATGCGACGGATGGACAGACAGACACACGCGCGAAAATATAAGGGTCCTTGGCTTTTGCCTACTCACCCTAAAAATGTTGAGGAAGAACTAATGGAAGAAAGAAAGAAAGCGAATAAAAAAAAGGTTGAGGAAGAAATAATGTGAAGGAAGAAAGAAAGCGAATAAAGAAAAAGGTTGAGGAAGAAATAATGTGAAGGAAGAAAGAAGGTAATGGAAGATAAAAGTTAAGGAAGAAATAATGTGAAGGAAGAAAGAAAGCGAATAAAGAAAAAGGTTAAGGAAGAAATAATGTGAAGGAAGAAAGAAGGTACGACAAAAAGTAAAAACAATTGTCTCTAAAGGATATATAGCTTCCTCGTGCTTTATTATTATCATCGAATAAATAGTGACATGGTTATAAAATGAAGTATGTACAATAAAATAGTTAAAATGATGAGTTATTAAATAAATAGGTTGATGCAATGCAAATAAATAAAGAGAATACATTGCATACATACTTCGTATTGCATACATACTTCATACTTAATATTTTACATTACCTATTCCCTACATAATAAAGGACAAAAAGTGAAAACTTTTTCCTTCTATAAATTCACTAATTTGCTACGTTAACAATCTGCTATGATCCTAACATGACCTTCAATAGAACATTACGAGTTGAAAGGTAAATATAATTTATTGTCTTATAATTTCACCTGTTTAAATTTTTTTCTTTTTTTGATTTTAGGATTTGGTATTTAAGTTATTACGCTTTTATATTCAGCCTTGTTGTTGTGTAAATTCGCTTAAGGGGTGATTATCCTGCCAAAAAAATATATAGTTAAAGATGTCGATGCGATTTAAGGAGTGATTAAGGCTTGTAAGGAATGATAAATGTTTAAGAGCTATAAATTTATTTTTATGCTTCACAATAAAGATTCTTTAAGGCAGCAATTCCTTACCTTATATGAAGACGATGTTAGCTTTACTTGCAGCACTTTGCGCATCATCATTAAGTAAATTTAGCTAATTATTAACAGCTATCTGTGTATTTTTATAAAATTGTTTTATGATTTCGTACATTGATCAGTATTGCAACATTTTTATTACATGCATTGCTATGACTAAACCTGTCCTTAACTTTATTTCTGCCAGTATGTATGGCGGGGCACGCAGATCCAACTTTATAGACGCAAAACTGGCTAGACATAATTAATTCAAATGTATACAGTTGTTTGCGCTAGCATGTTGAGTATGTTGGAGGCTTCGTTTGAAAAGATAATTATTTATTTTAAACCTGAGTAATTTTTTTTTAAAAAAACACGATTTGGAAAATATTTGTAACAATTTCAGTAGTTAGATTTTCCATAAAATATTGAAGAAACAAACATTTATTTGACAGTTTTTTTTTTATTGTTTTTTTTTTTTTTTTTATTAACTCATTGCCATTGGAAATACTTTATTAATTTTCATATTAGATAGGGGGTTAAAAATAGATGACAAAATTTGTACCTCACAAAATGTGAAGTTTAATAAAAGTGATATTATTTACTGGTTTTTATCAAAACTTTGCTCCATTTATAGAAGCGGATAATAGAATATTTTTACGTGCATTGATGCTAAACTACCTGGCATGGCCCCACTTTTAGACAGACATCTGATTATTACTGGTTAGTTTTTATTTGAAGGCTTTGAAAACGAAATAATTTAGTCATTTTATTTAATGACTTGGTCTCAGGACTGGGCCCCACGGCTAGACTTAAGGGCCCCCTTCTTTTTACTGATTTTTATTCGTCATTGTAGTAAAAAACATAAGGGAGTAACAATCTAAAGAAGTACCCTTATCCTTATATTTGTCCTATTTTATATTTAATGTAAGAACATAATAATAATAGGCCTATTACTATGGATAATTGACAACTACCAACGCAATGCCGCGCGTTGCCAATGTTCCAACGCAATTCCAATAGAGCTAGTGATTTCGTTTCGCTTCAAAAAAGAAATAGACAATTATAACAACTTAAAGAAGTTACCTAGTATTGATAAAATAGAAATACATATTATACAGATTAGAGTTATTTAGTTTAATCACAATGATAATTATTGTAACTTATACGAATGACAAGAAAAAAAGTTTCATTTAAGGTCTTTTTTAATGGCAGCAGCCTTTAGAGTAAAGATATAAGGTTAAAATTATAAATTTATTTTTGTTCAAACATTCAAAACTAGAAGTTGAGATAAGAAGTTCTACATAAAAATAAGTTTATAGTTCATTTTTGACAATAATGGTAGGTATGAGGTTTATACTTTCACCATCGATGTACAAAATAACCAGCTAACAATAATTATTATTAACCATCATGGGTTAGATAATATTCTTTCATTCATATGTTACAAGGGCTTTTTTATCGGTCTTAATATGATACGAAGTGAGTAAGAAGAATGATTTTGGTTGGGAAATAATGTCTAAATAAGGAAATGCGTTAGGTTGAACTGAGCACTTCCAAAATAAGCACGAGTTATTTTACTATCTCTCCTAGAATCTTTATTCTGTAAAATACAGAGTTCGCTAACAAGTTAATCTTAAAGGCAGATCTTAGTAGAGCTGTCTCACAGCTGCCATGCGGCTTCTTTGCCCATTCTTCAGCCTCTCGAGGAACCTTCTCATGACCAATTCATCCCAACAATTCTATCTTATTACCCGCAGTTCTTCGGCCCAGACTTTTCTTCAGCTGTCCGAAATCCAACATCCTTAACGAGTCCAAGAGATCTTCCGACCCATTTAGTTTTTGGAGTTGTGTAACTCAATCTTCTTTTATTGCTGAATTAACATTGGAAAATACTTTTTGTTCTACACTCTAAAAATTGAAGCCAGTCAATCAAAAGTTAAAACTTTTACAGCCTGGGAATTCAAGAAGAATTTTAAACTAGAAAATATTTGAGTGTTTTTTTTTTAAGAATTTATAATCATTTCTCGGGAATGAAGTATCTAAAAAAATAATCTACAATACTTAAAAGGCCAATAAATTCTTAGGAGAGGTTACTAAGCCAGGGGTTACGGCACACTTTTTGGGAGTAATAATATCGAAACGCAGTGTCTCAGAATTTATGAAAATTTATAATAATTACGTGTTCTAGGCCTCAAAACGAGTTTAACTGGAATTGAATCTGCTCTTTTATAATATGCTAACTCGAGAGATAGACATTTTGATGTATAAATTACTTTTCGATCTTCTAGAAGGGAAAATCTCGTCAGAGATTTTGTAAATCTTAACGTTAATATAGAGATAATTGTCAAGGTGACAGAGAGTAAGAAAGAAAGAGCAATAATTTAATATTGAATCTCCATGAGCAACTTTCTTGAGATCAATCTCTCAATGAGTTCGAAACCATGAACAACATCATATATAACATCAACATAATATAGTGGCCGTAATTTAGCGGTGGTAAAGTCACAAACATTGATAGTATAAACTAAATAATTTTGGTCGTCTATGGAGAGGTTGAAAGTGTCAAGGTCAATGAAGAACGTCCAATAGCTGTGACGCCACTTTTATGACCGTTTTTAATGATCGTAATTTCACGCCCACCGATTGACGTTACGATCGCTAGATTTCGGCCGCTATAAAACGGCAACGCTCTCCTAGGAAGCCTAATCCTGCCATGAGTTTACACTCTTAAATAGTTTTTTTTGCGTCCCCTTGCATCTGATATTCGAAAGTACCAAACACAGACATTTGAAGTTATTTTATGTATTAAAACCCTAACAATATAATAGACAATTTAAAATAGCAAAACAAACTTTAAACAGCAGTTATCCTTTTTATCAATGGACCGATTATGCTAATTAAAGAACTGGTCTGATTTGTTAAATTGTTCTACAAACCTAATGAACTCTTGGCTGACACCTGGGAAGATGTCAATTTTAATTATAAATCAAGTCAGATTTTCTCCCTGTCTTGGTGAATTACAACTTTGATCCTCTACACGAAGTCATAGTTATCTAAGTTCGATTTCCAGCGAAGTAAATCGAGTATGAGTGTACAATGTACAGGACTTATGCTTGCACCAATAGAAGTGCTAAAGGTAGATCCTATAATAGCAGTTAATAAGCACATAAAAATTAATGGTCCATTGTCAGCTCATTTTTAATTTCAGCAATTATAGGATGAACTAAGATTATCGTGAAAAATAAGTGTTAAGCTCATTTTGCCAGTAAAAATATTAGGTTACCTTATTTTATCATTATCTCGAAAGATCAATTGATCACTTCCATTGGGCAAGAAACTTGGAGTTATTATCTGTTTTCTCAAACTTTAATGCCTCTATGACCTCTCATATTTTTTATCTTTCAGAAATGACCCGTACTTTAGTAATCAATAACTTTATAGAAGTTGGAAATGTTTTAACGCAGTTTTAGACTAGCCATTAACAGTAATAAGTAGTTCAGAATGCTGTTAGAGCCAGTGAATAGTTTAGTACCATCATAAAATTCACCGTCTATTCTTTTTCTTTATATAACTCTACTGGCATGAACTATTAAAGGAGAAGGTTCGTTTTAAAGTCAGAGTAAAGTGTAATAGTATTGTGAGATTGCTTAATACTTTCGGTAGCTATGAACCTGCGGCTTCACAACAAATTCACTAATTAAAAATATAGAGACTGAATTTTTTTTCAGATGAATAAAAAAAAAATAGATTTATATATATAAGTTACCTTCCCTCATATGCTGACCATTCATGCTGACTAGGCAAAGGCCCCCTGAGGATATATGTATATACCAAAGGGCTAGCCCCAACGAGCCAGTCTCCAGTCTACGTTCTCATATCTTTGTTCTGACTCCAACTTATTTTTGTAAAAAACAATTATGGATCTAAACATTTTTCGTAATTCAGAACGATCAAATTGCTTCCGTTACCATGGATGAGCTCGGAAGCAAAACAATTAACGATAAAAAAGGCGTGAAAAAAAAAGAAAAGATGATCAAATGAGTTTATAAGTTAATTTAAACAAAACATATGTTCATAATTTGTTTAATATCCACTATATAAAATATCATATTAAATATTTATTTATTTATCAAATGAGGATAAATAAATAAAGGATATTCCTACCGTCGATACTTGCCTGATCTGAGGATCACTGGACCGGCTTCGGCTAAACGCTATTATCAGCAGAGTCGAGATCTCTAGTCGAGCATTCCTCGAGTCTACAAGAGAGAATGAAGTTGCAACTGATCTCGACTCTGCTGATGATGGTGTTTAGCCGAAACCAGTTAAGTGAACCTCAAATCAGACAAGATCAACGGTAGGGATATCCTCATTTGATAACTTACAAACTAGCGGTGACTACTTACAATTTTATTTATATATTTAGTTTACACTAAATTATTCGGCACATTTTAATATAGTCTGTCGTGATTTACCGAAAATTTAAAATATTTCTGACCATTTTTATTATTAAGTTTAAAACTTTGAAACATTATAATTCTGAATTAGAATCTAACAAACCAGTTATAGAGTCATGATCTTGTTATCAGAAGAAATACTTGTGTTCATAACTTGCCATAAGTCCCAGAAGTAGATAGGATGCTTGATTAAGTACATAAACACGATCCAACTGAGCCATTCCACAAAAAGCATTTCTCTTATTCTACGACTTTTGACATTACCACGTAAGAAGATAGTGTAAAAATTGTTAAACTTAACTGCGCTCGTCTAAGGGTTTCGTTTTAAAGGAAGTAGTTTTTTGTTTCTATTCGTGAAGTTTTCAAAAGATTAATAAGAAGTTAGAGATTCTCACGTTTCAAATTCAAGAAAAAAAAAGTTTAGCTCGTTTAGGTTCTGCATGACTTAATTTCTCCTATTATTTTCATTACTTTGTATTATTTTTCTTTGAAATCTTTTTTTTTAATAGCTTGTATGAATACGTTTTTGTAGTGTCACACTTACTTCGTATCATCCGTTAGATTTATATTTTTTGGCATTCCCAGTTCTCCAGTGCTTCCGCTCAATGTATTTAGTTAAAATATGTATTGCCTGGTTTTATGCTACACTAAACTATAAATATCATATGAAAAACATTCAAATTTTATCATTAAACCACTTTTTTTGGACTAGATGTTAAAAGAAGCCTAGCTACAAACTTTCAAGGTCATAAGTTCAGTGGTTTTAGAGATATCGTAATAAGTCACTAGTATATATTATAGGCTACTATTTTGTAATAGATATTATAAACATTTTATTAAAAAAGTCAGGTAAGGGGATTAATATTATCACGTTGAGGACTCATTTTATTTTGCAATAGCTGCGAATAATAACAAGAAAGGCTTTGTTTTAGAAACAGAATAAGAATCAGGTTATCAAGGTATTGATAGTTATCTTGTAAAATAATAAGATTTTTATCTATTTTATCCACAGCCTTGAAATTTGTCTTAACTTCAATTCAATTTCCAAAATGTATTTGTCTAACAAAGGCAACAGTGGAGACATCTCGAACAAACAAATGAATAAAAAGACAAACATTGCGAAATTTTATTTGATTAGTGTTTATGTTATTTACAGGTATATAAAGCTGATTGTGCAATATACTCTGTAATATTTGGTAGTGTGATTATTTTTATAATAAACTGACTAATTTGTTTCTCCAAATCAAGTCATGGCAAGAAAAGTCGTCAATACATAGTTATCAATCTGAAAAAAAGTATTTCTGTATGTTAAATAAGCATAAATCAATACACGGTTTAATTGAAACCAACTTCGAAAAATATATTTTATAACACCATCTCAAGATTATACGAAATACAAAAACTATTCTCAATAATTACAATAACAATAACAATAAAATCAACCCAGGTTCATTCACTCAAGTGACATTAATTCAATCTCACAACACTTTATATAGGATGGTTTGCAAAAATTATGGAAATATCGACAGATATAATAGGAATTTTTGTAATCGAAGACATGAATATATTTCATTCTTAAGAAAGATTTAGAAGTCAATTGTTAAGAGAATTGAGCTTAAAATTATAATTCAATTATTCTGATTAATTTTCAAAGTGCATTAACACAAGGATTGAGCAAAGAAAAAAAATATAAATAAAATAAAATAATAGAAGAACACAGTTGCAAAGTGAATAATTTAAATTGCACATGCAACTGCACCCACAGAAACAACTGCAATACAGAATAAGAATTGGGACTGGCAAGTGCATTTGCAATCTGGCGTTGAATTGAATAATGTTTTACTTATTGGAATGCACAAAGGTAAATCAATAAAAAATTTGATGTTCGATTCGAAAATGAATTGATAAAAAAAAAAAAAATACAGAGGCAAGATGTTGGATATCGTTCAGATCTCATTGGTATGCAGGATGAATGCCTAGTTGCCGTAACAAGTGGGAGCCAATTCTTAACTTATTCGTAGCTCCTAGTTCAACCTTTACTTAAAGAAAAAATATTTTAGCAATTTACATGGCTCATTTTTTTTTTGGGGGGGGGGGGGCTTGAAGAGCTGATTCGAAATTAATTCTCTTGCATTCTTTAAGAACTTCTGTGAACTGTTTGGAACATCTTCTATGAGGCAATGATGGAAGTCATTAACTCAAAACTCTCCGGAGCTACAAGCCTAGAAATAAATAATTGTGTTTTGGAATCAGTTATTCAGCTCTTAGACCACTACGCTATTTTTGGGTTTTTGTTTGCTAATTCTTGTATGGAAAATGCCTAATAACAATAACCAATGCACTTTTATATTGGCAGTCTATTATCATTATTATTGTTTTATTTATTTTACTAGCTGAAGTATCGGCGATGCCCTGGGGTGTTTTTTTTTTAAAGTGTTAGTGAGTTCACAATGAAATTGCTTACAAAAATAGTATAGTGACGAACCCACAGATTCTCTTCATTATATATATATTATATGGGAGTCCTATTGAAGTTAAAATATCCAACACTTTGGTTCTATGACTTTTTTGTCGTAGGTGTTATACCTTATATTAAGCTAGAATCTTATATTTATCTTATAGATAAGACAAAAGTCATAGGGCTAAACTTGTAATCCCTCAAAACCAGATACTGCTGGTGCAATCCATTTTTGACACCACTTTTTATTTCACCACAAAAGGCCTTCCACAGACTTTATACCAAGTGTAATAAAACAGTAGATTTGCGTAATGGATAAAATAACATAAAAGTTAGTTATATTAAGTAAGATTATTACTTACTTCTCGAAGATCAAAATTAAGCACATATATATAACTATATTATATATAAAATTCAACCGTTGCACGTATTTTAGCAGTAGATCATAATAAATTCAAGAGGTTATCGCTTTTTCCCAGGTAGCAACGATTTTTGTGTTCTATCATTTCTAATATGAATTTCAATACAAGAAATTATTATATTTTATGTGAATCAAAATCATTAAAAAATATTAAGAAATAAATTTTTTTATGAGCCAATGTAATAAGTTAAATTGTTTATTTCTTACTCGTTTATCGATTATTAGTAACGCATTCTCTCAGTTAATTTTTCAGTAAACGAAGAAAAAGATATATCTTAATATTTTATTTCTAAATTTGCGTAACATTTAGTGACCTCATCTCTTAACCTTTTTTGAAAGAGTTTTGAGATGGAAAATGAAAAAAATACGGTGAAGTATATTAGATAGTGTAGTATTATTGGATTACTGTAAGACTACCGATCTGGGCTCTCAACAAACCGATTATTATAGGAAATTACTACTTTTAAGAGCATTATAAGTTAAAAATATAAAACCATTCCTAACTTCCAAACCGTAATTTCAGTTTGGATGCTAAAAATGAGGAAATTATATGAAAATTGTTTGCTTCAAAAAACTTTGAACCAATTTTCAAATATCTTATTACAAATTAAATTATGTTATGATTTTTTTTAAGATAATGGATCATCTTGGTTTATAAAGTAGCTAGTAATATTTTGGTTAAGTGAGGACCTTTTTGAAAATTACTAATAAATTGCATCTTATCTTCTTTAAATAAATTAATACATTGAAAGGTAATATAGTAATATTGTATGATTTAAAATTCTATAATTTGTTTATTATGCCTTTAAAATCTGAATTTTTGTTTCTACATAGTAATATAAATGCCTAATATTCTTTTTATTGCTTTCCGAAGGCAACGGAAGCATTGTGATCATTCAGTCTCCGAAATCAACAATTCCTTGATTGTAATTTGTTTTAGACATCATTGAACATTTCCTTTTGTCTCTTGTCTAGCTAGCGGTGTGCTGTTCAACAATTTTGTGAACCACCTTATCTTAAAAGGTACGTATTGGGTAAACCTAAAGACGTATTAGGTAAACCTAAGGACGTATTTGGTAAACCTAAGGACGTATTAGGTAAACCTAACTCATCTTTCGAATATTTGTGAAACAGAATATGTGTAAAAAACAGAAAATGTCCAAAGATAGTAGTCTTAGCTCTCTTCAAAATGTTCAGGACTTTTGACGTGTTTCATTTCAAGCGCAAATAAAAAATATACCAAACATCAAACCTTGCCGTTTTACATGTAATATTATGTCTAAATTGAAGTATCTTGACAACGATTGTAAAAAGCATCAATAAGTAATATTCATGTTTTTCTCTTTGGATGAATTCAAGAGTTGATTTTTAATTTATTAAATGTAGATATCAGATTATGTTCATTGCTGTTTCATTGTTAGAGGCACTATATTCTTTCGTAAATCTAAAGCTTTAAGTCGACACCGGGAATGTATGTTGCGAATCATTGTTGTGGGGCTGCCCTGCTTCAATGTAGCGTAACACTGTTTCAGAGAATCCCATTTTGACGGGACTCAAATTTCGTGTAGACCCGCAATGCGCTCAGTCGCTGAATCTCAGCCGAGATTCAGCCTCGTTAAAAAGACGCTTGAGAAGATTTAGTCTCAGTTTGGACTTTGGACTAAGCTTAATGTGGCCTGAGGTCCAAAAAGCTTAGGTCTATTTATATCTCCAAAAAAAATCTTTAGTTTTTGAGTTTACTTTAGCGTGACGACTTCAACTGATAGCGTGAAAGTTTGTTGGAGGTGGTCACAGATGCTAGTTAGCCTGCTGTACTATGATGTACCTTGTATAAAGTTGGGCGAGAGAAAACTTGAACTTGGGTGGAATCATGTGTTGAAAGTTGAACTGCTCGTGCTTTCCTGTAAACCCCAAACTCAGTCGTGCAGCTAACGACAACACGCTAAACACTCTGTCTTTAGTAAATCTTAACTAGAAGGCTCAAGTAAACTTATTCAACAATATAGGAACGATATTAGCTATATTTCATGTTTCACTATACGTTAATAAAACAAGTACCTAGAAATAAATGCCTACACCAAAGGCCCCCATACACGGTTAAAAATGTTTGCGCAAACATTTGGACCGTGTGGGGGGCTGTTTGATGTTTGCGCAAACATGGTGTTTGACGTGTATGAACCTAATTAGTGGTTCCTTAGAGAATAACAGGAAAAATGAAAAAATATTCTTGGTAAATTGGGTTTAGATAATAAATTGCATACTTAGTAATGTTTTTTTTTTTAGCATTGGGGTTATCTCACGTTGTAGTTGCCAAAGTTAGGCCAATATTTTACAACGTTTTTATTAGCTTACTTTCTTGTTAGTGTGTCTAGTACAAATCTTGCAATCGATTTTTAACTAACTTCCCGACTAATTCGAAAGCTGAACTTGCACAGATTATGTAGTTCCGATGAAAATACAATAGTCAGTAATTATATTTACCAAATTATTACTATAAGTCGATAAATCACTAACTTTTTAAAAATATTTAGGCGGTCAAATTCAAAATCAATTGTAAACAAACCCTACCAGTGAAAGATAAGGAAATCCTCAACGAAAATTTAAAAACGTAGTACATAAAAAGTTCTTTTTATCTTGCAATAAACTACAAAAATTGGACTTGATTGAATTTCTTTATGTTCAATATTTATTATTCCATTAAACATGTAATAGTCCAGGAGATAGCGTGCAAAAAAGTGTCTGACTAACATCAAGCTAGAATTTTGCATACAAGTCAATCTTTTAGCGCCAATTAAGAATATGTGGTCGGCTAAGTTCGTCTGCGGGACATAGCTTGGCAATAGGCGTTCGAAAAAAACAAACCGGTGGAGAGCGGCTCTGTAGCACCAAAAATGGTGGACAATATGATTTTCGTGATCCTGAGTACAGAATTAGTTAGTAGACCAAAAATTAAGTTGATGTTAGTTTGTCTCTTGACAGGCGACCACGTTTATTTTCAGTAATATTTGAATAACTAAACTATCAAATGTGAAAATAACATAAACTTGATTTTTGGTCAACTAACTAATTCTGTACTCAGGATCATGAAAATCACATTGTCCACCATTTTTTGTGCGACAGGGCTGCTCTCCACCGGTTTGTTTTTTTCGAACGCCTATTGCCAAGCAATGTCCCGCAGACGAACTTAGCCGACCACATATTCTTAAAAGGCGCTAAAAGATTGACTTGTATACAAAATTCTAGCTTGATGTTAGTCAGACACTTTTTTGCACGCTATCTCCTGGACTATAAGATAAATGAGAATATAAAAGTGAAGATCTACAATAATATTTTGACTAAAAGGAATAATAAATCTAAATAATTATGAATATGGTGAACCCGAGAAAAATTAATCATAGGTACAGAAAAAAAAATGTATAAAAGTACCTTTTATCCAACTTTCGCTTAATATAAAATGATGTATGCAATTAATGAAAGTCTGCATTTATCGATTGAAAGATGTTCCCTGCAAAAATCTACCACAACTTTGAAAGTAAGAATCGTGTTTTTTTATTTATTATTTTTTTTTTTTTGAAAAGAAGTACTCTAAACATTACCTGATCACACTTCGAGAAAGGAACGAAGCATCGTTAGATAGTATTGATGATCGGGACTTTACAAAGATCGTTTAAGTTAGGAATCAACCTTAAATTATAAACAAACCAAACACGGATTAGTTGTCAAAGATGTATGTACAAAGATGTATATACCTACAAAGATGTATATACCTAGATTTCAAATGATGAATAATTATCTTGAATGTCTTTCAAATAAATTATCATTAGAAATTATTGCTACAGTAAAGGTATACTCTTTAAATTATTTAAGAACTTCATCCAGAAACAAGTCCCGTTTAGGTAAAACGAATTAAAAATAATATTGTATCTAATTTTTATTTTTTATTTTCCTATATCTCTTTATGGCCGTCATGATGTATTTTGTACATTCTTTCTTTGAAACGTCTAACCGGAAGAAAAGTAAAATAGTATTTTGATTATATAATGTTGCAAACTTACGTAATAAAATCTCCCAATCGATGAAAACAATCTTAATTGTCCACTTAATGAAGTGGACAATATTATTTTCTACGATTCATCTTAGTAAATAAATTCTGTTATGAATGAAAATTATGCTTTATTTAGAGGTATATTTAGTAGAAGTTTTTAGTATAAGCAATTTTTATGAGTACCCTCACAAGAATGTCACTGCGCTTGGCGCATGCTTGCCACTCTGCAGATAATATAAATAAAGCCAGAATAAAACCCGCATAAGATTCGTATAATTGGCATCGAACATTACATTTAAAAGAAGATTAGAGTTTTAGAGATGCTTTTAGTCCTTAATATTACGGACTTACTGAATTATACATCCGATATTGCAGAGATAAGTGACCTATACAAACACCTCCAGTCTCCTGATGGTACTATAAAGGTGTCGCCTTTGCATCCCGTGTGCAAGGCTGTTGGCTTGGCACTTTAGTGTGACAAGGCAGACACAGCAAAGACAGTTCGGAAACAGTCTGCCGACTGTTTTGTCTCCAGTATGCGCCTGACCTGTTAAAGTTTATTTGATAAATATCTTTGGGAACATAACATTAAAATGTAATAATGTAAATATTAGAAAAATATTGTAACTTATCATTTGTATAACCCCTTAAATAAAATAAATCGGAGAACAGAAAAAGGAATTATTTATACCCCCCCCCCCCCC
>KZ651128.1:624506-634686 GCA_001010745.2 Gerris buenoi
ACTCTGCCTCGAGTCATTTTCAAGCATCTATAACAATTTTACAACAGGTCATAAACATATACTTATGAATCGTAGTTACAAACATTATTGTTGATTGATACAATAATAATAGCGAAAAAAAGTTTTTGGAAAACAACTATCCTTACCATTTATAAAGCTATGTTGTTTCAATCATTTGTTTTACAAAATCGTCATTTTTCAATACAGTAATTTATTTTTTAAGTGCTTATACAGCTACTCGTCCTGTTCCAAACGGAACATACCCCAAAATCTCACCTAAAATACAATGGTTGACTTAGTTAAAATGTAATTTTCAAATAAAATTTTTAAGAAACCTCTGTTTAACATATTATGTTTACTTACATTCAAAATTATTTTAATTTCTTGCTTCTAAACAATTAACAAATTCCCTAATAAACTTTAAAACAAACACATAACAATCAAACATGCTAACAATCTCACTAATTATTAAAATTAAATTAACAAACTTTTTTTTTTAAAAATAAAAATGTATTCTATCACAGCTCTTATGTTTACACTGTAAAAAGTGCAAAATATCCACGTTTTTTTGGTAACTATTCTCTAAACCCAGAATTATTAGACTATGGTAACTGACTGTATTGCACTATAACAAACCTATTTGACCAACTACACATGTATTTAAATTGACAAGTACATTTATAATAACAATACAAATAATTCCTGGTTACAAAACTCCTGCATATATTTTGTTCATATCCTTGCAATCTTTTTTGTAGTTAAGGCTGTTTCTTTGTTTTGATATATGCAAATTTATATTTTTACTATTTATAAATGGTAAGGATAGTTGTTTTCCAAAAACTTTTTTTCGCTATTATTATTGTATCAATCAACAATAATGTTTGTAACTACGATTCATAAGTATATGTTTATGACCTGTTATTAAATTTTTATAGATGCTTGAAAATGACTCGAGGCAGAGTCGAAATATAGCAGTATGGTATAGGAGATAGTGTTTTGAATTACATCCCTAAGGACCCACAATAACAACTACAATAAAGGTTTTTATTTTTTTTTTTATTGGCTACAATTTTGTTTTTTACAGTTTTTTTTTTGGTCCTTGGGCTATTTCCCTGCCTACTGTCAAAATTTTTAGTAAATCGTAGAGGACGAAAGAATTGCGAGCCAAATTTCTTGGACTATAAATTCATTATTAGAAACACGAAATTCTGTTTTGTAAAAATAATATTTAAATAATTAATTCGTTAGAATGTTATTCAGCATCAATATAACTTTCTCTTGCGGTTTTTGTCTTCTTCATTGTATACTACACTTTATCGAAAATCTCGGAACTTAAGGAACCAAAAAAAAAATAAATAAATAAATAAATAAATATTTCTGCTACATACCAGTGGTATCATAGCTCCGATGTAAGAACGAAGATGTTTGAAGGCGAGACAGACTAGTGTTTTTTGGAGTCTTTGTGGCATTTATATAGTATAACCCCTACCTTTAGGTTCAAAGTTCATATAGTAACGATGTCGCAACTATTTCAAATATAATGTTTCAACCAGTCAAAATTCTTCAGACATCGCCACTTGTCTAATTTTTTCTTCATATCATTCATATCAAAATGTTCATTTTGTGAGGTCAGTGCATACTGAAATGCTCGCCACTTATCTTGCCATTCTGGCCCCTTCCTACAGAAAATAAGTATTAACTTTAGCGATTGAAAGTATAAATGGAAATATGATATGTATATAACTTCAGCAATTAGAGTTACATAGTGCACAGTTCTTTGGCATCGCGTGTTGTTTCACAGAACATAAAATAGGATACAACTTTTCCATATATTATAATTAATTTATTTTATGCATTATTAAAAATATCCAAAAAGTGTTCAAAATGTGTTTTTTCTTACATTTTGTTTTGATTTTCAGCCGAAAATATTTATTTTCTTCAAAATCTTAAAAAATATATTATCCCCGAGATATAAGTATTATATCGTATCTGACCCACTTCATTTATTAAATCGACCTCTCATTATGGGGTAAATGGCGGGGGGGGGGATTTTTTATTTTTTATTTTTTTGCTTGAAATTTGGCATAGTATCTAAAAGTACCGGTGTGGAAATCCCACACATGACTTCCAAGAAATTTTGCCGTGTCAATACGAGAGCAAGAGAGAACTCTGTATAAACTTCATCGTACAAACAGCTAATATTGATTATAGTTTTGCAACAAAAATAATAATGATAATAAACGCACAATTAAAAAAACACTTGTCTCTATTTAAGGTAGAAGGGATGGGCCTACGACAAAAAGTTATAGGACCAAAGTTGTAGATCTTTTAAAATCAGTTAAAAATAGCGATGGTGCTATCCGCTTTTCGATACGACTTACAGTTTACTCGAATTTGGTTCCGAAAAAACCCTTAAAAAACACTAAAATGCCAACGAACCGCTTGTCCGATTGTGCTCAAAAAGTATAGGTACAATCTACTATATAGGACACATAATATACCCCAAAGGAAATTGAAATCAAATAAAGCCTACTGAAGTTATCGTCGACAGACCGATTTCGTGCTTAAGTGACTGTAGCTCCGAAATGTCGTGAGCTACGATGATGTAGTTTGCACCATCAGTTTTTCCGACAAAAGTTCTAAAAAATGCTGCAAACCGCATCTCAATACGATGTCTTGAAGGGATGTTATACAGGTTTAAAGTTCCGAACGAACGTACGAACGTACGTACATACATACATACATACGCACAGACATATGAAACGGATTTCTAAAATACCCCCGGGTTCTTAAGACCCCTCCTTCATAGAGATCTTGGAATAACGTTTTGGAGGGTATCACCACACTTCCATTTTCATGGAAGTAAAAATTATAACAAATACTTTTGGAAAAAAAAAAAATACTTTTGGTTGGAAACCAAACCAAAATTTCGAATATTCAAGGTAGTCGAAATTTTGGTTTTGTTTCCTCCGGTACAATTTTAGAAAATTGTACTTTTTTGGTTCGGGGTATATTTTGAACACAAGTAATACATTAAATCTTCATTTATGAACTAGCAGGAGATATTATGAAGAGTACGAAAATTGGAATTTAGACGTATAGGCAACTCCATCCGTGGCATGGTACATAATATATACAGTACCTAATTGGATAATTTGTATTATTCCTTGAGCTATACGGCATAAGATAGGCCTATCAATACATGAAGCTTCTACGGAAGCTTTGGAACGCACCAAAAGACGGTGCAGACCTCTTACAAGATAAGACCATGAAATGATGGCAGACTGTGTCAGAAATTCAACATGGATAGGAGTAGCTCTGAATCTGGGGTGAATGGTTGAAACTATGGGTCCAACAATGGTCTTATTATGGCCACTTTCCAAAATAGACCGAGAGCTGGCTACATGAAAAATGAACTCATAAGGTACATGGATAATTTTTTTTTACATAATGAACCTTTGGGGCAAAAGATCAAAAAAATGCATGTCTGCCACTCCAAAGCGGGGGGGTTAAGGGAGNGATGCTTGAAAATGACTCGAGGCAGAGTCGAAATATAGCAGTATGGTATAGGAGATAGTGTTTTGAATTACATCCCTAAGGACCCACAATAACAACTACAATAAAGGTTTTTATTTTTTTTTTTATTGGCTACAATTTTGTTTTTTACAGTTTTTTTTTTGGTCCTTGGGCTATTTCCCTGCCTACTGTCAAAATTTTTAGTAAATCGTAGAGGACGAAAGAATTGCGAGCCAAATTTCTTGGACTATAAATTCATTATTAGAAACACGAAATTCTGTTTTGTAAAAATAATATTTAAATAATTAATTCGTTAGAATGTTATTCAGCATCAATATAACTTTCTCTTGCGGTTTTTGTCTTCTTCATTGTATACTACACTTTATCGAAAATCTCGGAACTTAAGGAACCAAAAAAAAAATAAATAAATAAATAAATAAATATTTCTGCTACATACCAGTGGTATCATAGCTCCGATGTAAGAACGAAGATGTTTGAAGGCGAGACAGACTAGTGTTTTTTGGAGTCTTTGTGGCATTTATATAGTATAACCCCTACCTTTAGGTTCAAAGTTCATATAGTAAAGATCGTAGATAAGCGTCTTCTCTTGATTCTGTGCTTGGGCAGATATGATTGGAGTCGAAGGTGTAGAGTTTTTCAAAACCATTACATAGCTACATGCCATTACATGGCTTCCGTTACCATCGACAAGCTTGGAAATAAAAAATGGGAAATCAAATAAATTGTAAGATAATGAGTTGTAAAATAATAAAATCATTAAAGTATATGTGCCAAAGGTTGCGAGAAAGCTATACAAATGGAAGCCTATTTGGTCCCGTATGGTCTGTCGGTCATTTATATTTGCGAACCAAGATATATCTTATATCCCGCATAAGTTTCAACTTTTTTTTTACATATGCGCACAAAAATACACTTATCAGTTTTCACACTTACTTTAATGTCGCTCGCAACCTGTAGATTGTAGATGGTGCCATATTAATTTCTATTACTAAATTAATTCTTATAAACAAAAAAATTAAATAAATTAGACAATAATGGTTTGTAAAAGCGTAACATCAAGCAACGTTCTTAAAACGTTATAAAAACGTGAGGAAGCTATTCACTAATTGGCAGATGCGACGTTCTTATAAGCAGCTATCTAACTTTTATTAAAAACAATTTTTTTGGTGGGTACTCATGACAACGCCATTTTGGTTGTAGTCCAGAAGATAGCGTGCAAAAAAGTGTCTGACTAACATCAAGCTAGAACTTTGTACACAAGTCAATCTTTTAGTGCCATTTAAGAATATGTGGTCGGCTAAGTTTGTCTGTGGGACATAGCTTGGCAATAGGCAGTTGAAAAAAACAAATCGGTGGAGAGCGGCCATGGCTCACCAATTATGGTGGACTATGTGATTTTCATGATCCTGAGTACAGAATTAGTTAGTACCATAATTTGCGGGACATGGCCGCTCTCCACCATTTTATTTTTTTTTCAAATGCCTATTTGAAAAAAATAGGTCTATTTCATATGCCGCAGACGAACTTAGCCGACCACATATTCTTAGAATGCGCTAAAAGATTAACTTGTATACAAAATTCAAGCTTGATGTTAGTCAGACACTTTTTTGCACGCAATCTCCTGGACTATCGCCACAATATTGGATGCAAATAAAAATTTTAAATTGGAACTCCCATCAATTAATATATTATTGAAAGGGTCTTAAAGAAAGAAAACATCTATTGCACACCCGAGCTTTCTATCTGTTCACGGTCCAAAATTACTGCTAAAAATTTGGCTATCACATGTTTTGTTTTTAACTAAATAAGCATTGTTGTAGTGCAATTTTAGTAACTGGTATTTTATTAAATATTTATTTTTCAAATCTAGAGTTTTCTGTACTACAACAGTACTTATTGAGTTCAAAACAAAACATTTGATAGTGAAATTGAGTATGAAATATAAAATAATGTAAATAGATATAAATATAATATACAATTGAGTAGTAAATGGAGCATTGATTCAGGATTTTAGTTCAATATCGTCCACTGTTTCCAGGAGGTCCGTAGGACTGAGAAGGAGGCATTAACAAGGGTTGAGATGGGGTTGGATAGTTGTAACTTGAGGGTAACCCTGAGTTACTACCCTGAGTTGGATCTGGATGTCTGTTCCCTTCTTGAGTGCCTCCACCTCCTCCACCACTACTAGGTGGTGCTTCTTTACCAAAATTACTTTCATTTGCAACTGGAAGCCCGTTGGGTTCTGGAGCGGCACCTCCGGTTGTAACACCTGGGGAAGGCAGCATTGGTGACGAATCCGTCTGTGTCTTGTACTTGATAAAGTAAACTTCCGGTTTGTTAAGTTGTGTCGGTGCTACTGTAGATATGCTGATTTGAGGAGCATCTTCAGGTCGCTTGACCAAGACGTATATAAGTGTCTTCTCTTGATTCTGTGCTTGGGCAGATATGATTGGAGTCGAAGGTGTAGAGAATGAGGGTGTCTTGATAAAAATAATGTTGTAGTGCTTCTGAAGTGCGGCTGATTGAGCCATGACTTGCCTTTGTTGCACTTCAGGTTCCGGAGGAGCTACATGCACGTAAATATGTTTGTGGATCAGAGGAACTTGAGACGAAGCTGAGTTGTTGGAATTAAAGGCTTGATTTTCTCTAGAGTTGAAACCATTGCTTCCTGAGGAGAATCCACTGTTTCCTGAGTTGAAGCCACTGCTTCCACTGTTTTGTATGTTCATTCCAGATGGCGCAGGGTACGAGTATACTTCTTCAGGTCTCGCCCTGGTCACTTTCACTAAACAAACCACGATCTGTAATCACATATACAATCCCAATTCAATCATTTAAATGTTTATGTTTATGTCTACCGGATATGTTGATGGATAGTTATATGAATAACCCTAGCCGAGCGGTAAGCGAATTTTATAAATTAAAACCCCCTTTTTTTTAAGTAGTAGGTAAAAAAAGACTATACGAAGAAAAATTTAAGTTTTTAACTGTCTAATCAGTCAGCTACAACAAAGGAAGGTCTTCACTAGTCTATATACATTCCCAGTAAAAACTAATTACATGTTTTAATTTGTTTTTAAATGAACTAAAAAACCATTTATTAATATAATAAATATTCATCGGGGCAGTATTTGAGGATTATATACTTTTAATTATATTATATTTATATAAGATAGCATTTATTTCGGTATGTGGTATTTTTTTTTTTTTTTTTTTTTTTTTTAGTATAGATGCCAAATTGGAAATAAAGGAGGTAAAATAGAAAAACAGGGAAAAATACTGGCGACTAAAAATTAGAAATATTACTATTTTTGATCCAATTCTAGCTGTTTATAAATAAAACTGTTTATTGTTTAAGATTACAGTTACAGTGCACGCTCAGCTCAATATTGCAAGCACACAACTGCATTGGCATTGCACACCTAGTGTTAATGTAAGAAACAAAACAATATTAACAGATTTTGAAATAAAAGGGGTAAAATTAAATAAATTAAAGAATAATGGTAGAGGTAGAAGCATAACATGATTACAGTACTACGCGATAGAACACTACAAAGCTCTGTGCCACACTAATTGGCAGGCTGTTTTTAGTGTTTATTTTTTTTATTAGAAAATAAAGCTCTCTCTAGACGTAAAAAAAACATTATACGCGGTGAGATCATTCCTGCGAATCAATTAAAATTACTTTTAGGCCAAGTTAATTAGACATTTGCCATCATCTGTTTCAATCACTCAAGTAGGTCTCTAATATGGATAATTAATCTGAGTTTGCTTCGATTTCTGAGAGGAGCAGTGGTGTTTTAAAAAAAACATCGACATTTTTAAAGTTCTTATTTTGGTTTTTCTCAAAGAGCTCTTAAAAATTAAGCATTAAATCGAAAAGTCTTCTATTACCAAATGGGCTAAGCATTTTTTTTTTTTTTTTGTCAGCTAAGTACCAATACTTTCAATTGTGATCGAGTGGTCATATATAAAACGAATAATAATGCAAATAAGTAATAATTAAAGAATAAATGAAAATAAGTAATTAATGATTGTATGCGTGGGTCCGCAAATGTGGCCTTAAAAGGACCCATACTTTACTAATGTACAAACTGGAAATTATTTTTAAAAAATTATTTTTTATACCGCTTCAACAGCAGTCATTAAGGGTTAAAACAATTATTTATCTAGACTTGATTATTTTTTAGCATTGTATTTAATTATTGTGTTATGTATTAATGTATAGTGTTGTATTGTATTATTAATTTATTATATTATAATTATATTTTACAATTTTATTGGTTCAAAAACTGCCTGACAATAAAAATTTAATAGCGAGATTATCAGACGTTACTTATTACTCAACTTGCCAGTTAAATTAATACAGATGTAATACAAGACTAATAATACAAGAACTAATACAAGAACTAATATAAGAATTAATACAAGACGTTACTTATTACTCAACTTGCCAGTTAAATTAATACCGCTCCTAGTGTTACAATTTTAAAACTGCGAACTAATCCGACCAAAGCACCGTATCTATTATAGAATATATTTTGAATATAATATCAAATTAATTTATTATTCCACTACCCATAAAAAAAAAAAATAAATAAATAAATAAAGCATAAATGTATTGGAATAGTAAGTAAACCTAGTCCAGAAAAGTAAAACCAACAACATAAAAAGGGTTTAAGTAAACCATACGATTTTTAAATTTGAGTCGCGCAAATTATAATTATATTGGCCCTCTTAATTTTTTGGAAGTAATTTCAAAGGTACTGCAACATTCGTTAGGTACGTAATTAAATACACATATATATTATGTAAACCTACTTTGCTAATTTGATAATCAGCTTTAGAAACGCTAAAACTCGGAATATTTTTAAAAACACTGATCACAAGTGGACTTGGATTTGGAATCAAAACTGGTAAAAATATTAATTGGTAAAAGTAAAATCATATTCGGTTTGTTTGAACTTGAGAAGTGTTTCGAATATTCCTTATACTATTATTGTTCGACGAGATTATTCGCGAGTTNTTATTATATTATAATTATATTTTACAATTTTATTGGTTCAAAAACAGCCTGACAATAAAAATATAATAGCGAGATTATCAGACGTTACTTATTACTCAACTTGCCAGTTAAATTAATACAGACGTAATACAAGACTAATAATACAAGAACTAATACAAGAACTAATATAAGAATTAATACAAGACGTTACTTATTACTCAACTTGCCAGTTAAATTAATACCGCTCCTAGTGTTACAATTTTAAAACTGCGAACTAATCCGACCAAAGCACCGTATCTATTATAGAATATATTTTGAATATAATATCAAATTAATTTATTATTCCACTACCCATAAAAAAAAAAAATAAATAAATAAATAAAGCATAAATGTATTGGAATAGTAAGTAAACCTAGTCCAGAAAAGTAAAACCAACAACATAAAAAGGGTTTAAGTAAACCATACGATTTTTAAATTTGAGTCGCGCAAATTATAATTATATTGGCCCTCTTAATTTTTTGGAAGTAATTTCAAAGGTACTGCAACATTCGTTAGGTACGTAATTAAATACACATATATATTATGTAAACCTACTTTGCTAATTTGATAATCAGCTTTAGAAACGCTAAAACTCGGAATATTTTTAAAAACACTGATCACAAGTGGACTTGGATTTGGAATCAAAACTGGTAAAAATATTAATTGGTAAAAGTAAAATCATATTCGGTTTGTTTGAACTTGAGAAGTGTTTCGAATATTCCTTATACTATTATTGTTCGACGAGATTATTCGCGAGTTGGAGTCACAGGAGTATCAGTGCAACCGTATTTAGATAATAAAGAGAAATGCCATACCAATAGTCTCATAGCTCTGGAGCAAGACGCGACTACAAAGGTGTTGGACAGACTAGAGTATTTTCATTTCTTTGAGACATTTATATTATTATCTCCCTACTTATTTTTTAATTTCAATAATTTCTTAATCCCGAAGATATAGTTTATTAAGATTTCGGTTTATGGTGGTGTGAAAGAGTTAATTAGGTCGATGAAGTAAATAAGGTACAGAGGGGGATAAGAGAAATATGTCCTCTTATTTTTAGTATTGTACCGAGCATTCATTGTATTGTGAATTCTATTAAAAAGTTGGTAAATAATGAGAATAGTTATTTATAAAAGATTATTAAAACCAGCCGTTCACGGTCCAACTTGGACGTACGGCAAGAGACGGGGCTTGTTGGTTGCAAGGGACGGGGCTTGTTGGTTGCACGGGGAATCCGACTCGACCTTGTCGTCCTGTCCAACTATCGTACCACATTAGATCGTTGGAGTGAGAGTCGTACGACCAAGTTGGACCGTGAATGACAGCTTTAAAGACAAGTTATTACGTCTTGGAAGTGATATTTTTATCACATTTATTGCGACCGAGCTTACCGAAGGTAACGGAAAGACAGAAATCCAGGGCCGGATTTAACAATTTTCCGCCCCTAGGCACTATTTACACAGCCGCCCCCCCCCTCCCCTATTTAAAAAATTACCTACTTACATTTATTGACAGTTGCCAAACTGATTTTTACGTACCGTTACGAAAATGTTTTCTTAATAATATTTAGCCTGTATTGTGAATTTAAATTATAACCTT
>KZ651128.1:635640-651944 GCA_001010745.2 Gerris buenoi
GGGGGGGGGGACATTTTTTGGGGGGTTTATTTTGATTTATATATTTTTAAGTTTACCACATTTTTTCGAATTGTGCATGCGCATATATAATTTTTAACTTCTACATATTTTTTCTGTGGTTGTGTCAAAAAGTTGCCACAGTGTTTCAAATTTCAGCACTTTCACTTAATCGGTTCGGGCCCAATGAACCAAAGAGCGACGGACTCGTCACCTCCGGCATAAAGGTTTTGAGAAGTATCTACAAGACCTTAAAAACACAATTTTTTGACGTTTATCCTTACAATTCTCAAATTATATGCTTTTTACCGTAATACTCCTTGAAGCAAATCTAGCAGAGATTCGAAATTCGAATTAGACTAATTTTAATTCTCTACACTCTAAAAAATAATCTTTAAAAATGAGCGTTTGTGGTGATTACCTTAGTGGATTGACTAATAAAGTGGCAGGGTCGTAGCATTTTGAAAATTCGCTGAAAATCAGGGAGTTGTCGTGCAGCGCTGACTAGAGGTGTCATTAAACGAAAAATTATTTTCTTTATAAAGTTTCATTCAAGGAGTATTGCGGTAAAAAGCATAGTATTTAAGAATTGTTGGCTAAACGTCCAAAAATAGTGTTTTTTGCGAATATCTCGAAAACGAAGCTGTTCCAGGTCCATTAAAAATTTTCGCATAATAAATAAAGCGATATCTCGAGACTATTGAGATATGGGCATATGCTTACTCGATATTTTTTGTTGCATTTAATCCATAGAATCTGCTAGTTTCTTTATGAAATTTTATCGTGGGTCACCCTGTAGAGAAAAGAATATTATAGATATTTATTACTCTAATAAAAATATTCATAGCTAAATAAAAAAATAAACAAATTAACTCACTGCAAACGTGTCGACATATTTAAATTTACTTAAATATGGTTAAATTGATTTACTACTTAAGGTATAACTATAAATTGGTTTTCTCCTTGCCTTTATTGCTGAAAACTCGTGTATTAGGTCGACAAGCAATAGCTCCGCGGCCGCTGCCGCCCCCTGGTGCTGCCGCCCCTAGGCACGTGCCTAATATAGTGCCTAGTGGGAAATCCGGCACTGCAGAAATCCGTTTTAAAACATGAGGAAATATTGTTGGTCCCGTGTCTGTCTGTATGTCAATGTCTCTTATTATCATAAAAACATATTAGCTTCATATCAGCTTCATCTTATTATCATATTATCTTAAAAACTAAACGTCCAACTTAAATTAAATTTAGGTGGCAGGTCATAATTAATCCTTATTTAGTCCTATATTGCCCACATCTCTCTATTAAAAAAAAAAAATTAAAAAAAAAAAAAAAAAAACAGAATTATCAACACTTCTATTAGTTTTATCATGCCCTAAAGCTTATACCACTAATCATTGGACAGACCACATAAAAAAAGGGTGAATAATTTGTTTCATTAAAATTATCAGTCAATTTCGTTGGTGTACGCATAACATCTATGTTTCATACTATTATTTATTATTTCGACACCTATTTTGGGACATAACTAAAAACTAAAACGGAATATTGCTCTTTTTTTTTTAAAAAACGATAATTGGTGTTAAAATCGATCGATTAGTACGAAATTTGGCACATAATATGTGCAACTCAACATTTGTGATAGCTATATAATTTAAATGGAAATTTAACATTTAGTATTTTAAAGATGGCGAACAATATGATTAATGACCAGAATAAAAAGTTTTTAGTCAGCATAATAATGGTATACATCAATTTATCCAATGTGCCTTCATTTGAGAATATTTCAATATTTATTTTATGCTGTTAGTTTAATTTAAATATGAATTTTCCTTGTAGAAGAATGCTTAGTGTGCCCTCAAAAACACTTATGTAAAAAAATAAGACAGGTCTCACGTAAAAAGTTGTGAGATCATAGGTGTAGCCAAGTCTCCCTCGTCCAAGTAAGTTCTACAAGGTCTGATTTATACAGTGCAAGTAAATGATATGACTGTTCCCCCTCTCTATTCTTTGTCCCTCACCAAAGCAAACATTTTCTGATATTAATCTACATGTATAATTTTAAAAACATTTTCTGACTTGGCAAATACGCTGCACAAACTAATTATATTGCAAAAAATTAAATAATACATTTTAATTTTTAATTTTAGTGCTGCAGCAGGAGGATACAAAATTTTATAAGATACTGCATATAATTTTAGCCTCTTTCTGCTGTGTATTTGCCAAGTAAGATTTTTTTTTTTTTAAATTTAAACATGTAGATCATTTTCGAAAAGATAATTGTTAGAGTTTGTGAGGGACAAAGAATAGAGAGGGGGGACAGTCACATCATTTACTTGTACAGAATAAATCAGACCTAGTAGAACTTACTTGGACGAGGGAAACTTGGCTTCACCTATGATCTCACAATAAATTATAAATCATATTAATTTATTGATTAGCATTGTTATGTATTTACACGAATTTAAAGCATGTTATTAATTTATAATTTTTGAGTAGATTTTATTAACCAACAGGCCTATACTGACCAACTCCAGCTGATGGGAAATTGACTTCTACATACTGATCAAACAATGTATGAAATACTCTTATTTCAACGAATAATCCATTTTAATATTATAATTATAATTGTTTCCGTCTGAAGTACGTATTATGATTTGTTATTCGGAGAACTAACTTATTAATATAATACAATAATTGAGGGAAGATGCGATGACCTGAATGATGAAATGTCGATGAAAGTTCAAGCCAAGCCAATCCAACAGGTGACCGTAAAATTCTGAAAACATCTACTCTGTAATAATAATATATTGTAGCTAGTAATGATTCGTCTCCATTTATTACCTCAACTGTTTATTTATTATGTAGTGTTTTATTAAGTGTCCGTATGGGAACCATGGATAATTTATTGTGAAGATTTGAATATTTAAGATGATATAGCTTAGTAATAATTTATAACTCTAATTGGGATGTCATATGAGGGCGAAGATTGAACAAACCAATGATCATAACCGTACAGCTCTGGCCAAAAAAGAGTACCAAAATTATACCCCAGCTGATATATAACCATGATATTTCCACAAATAAATTTTCACATGCGTCACACTAACGTATGAATTTTGTTTGTTAAAACAAAAACTTTAAAATGTACTAAAAGGTTAAGAATTGCTGAACTATACCTTTTTCTTTTCTAACAAATTTCTACTTTCGCACTTAAGTGAATATATATTTTTTTCTATATGCATGTGAATTTGCATAGTACGCCCAAAGCCTAACATATACGTTTAATGTTAAATGTTATATAAGTGGGAGTTACGTGTGTTATCTTTTTAAGAAGAAATCCGAGTAGGGCTGGGTAAATAGGGAAGTGCATCACTTTTCTATTACAAATAGCTATCTATATGAGAGAATTAGATGCAGTAAAGAATCACTGGAGCGTTTTAAATTTTAGTTCTATAGGTATGAAAAAAATAAAATAAAAATAAGTTGAACCTTTTTAAACAAACTGCGTAAGAGTGTTTTGTTAGAACGAGCCGACACAATATTCGTTATTGTTGAGTTTTCTCTCTTCGGACTCTTGCGAGGTGAGAGAGGCTAAAGTCCCGGGTTAAGAGGTCAATTTCGTTACGATACCAACTCGTAGCTGAATTAGGATCCCTGTGGAGAGATCAGGATTCCTCCGAAGTTTCCTGGTGACCAGGAGACAGGTGGCCATAATTCAACCTGTCCCAACCTCCACATGAGTAAGATCAGATCAGAGTTGTAAGTCCCATGTCCAAGACTTTGATTTATTAGATGTTGATTAAGTCAATCTGAGCAAAATAGACTTAGTTAGAATATTATGATGAAACCATTTTGATGAGTGGTTGTAGTTGCTGAATTCATTTCTATCGATTAGGAAGCGAGTATTCTTTCAATACAAAATAAATATTGATGACTTGTTCCCAAAAATATTATGCTAACTGTCTTAACGAAACTATTCTCTAACAGACAATATGACTAAGTAAACGAATCTAGTGGCTATTATAGATTAACTATTGTGACTTTTCAACCACAAGCTGTTCGAAAAAATCAACTAATTTTACATAATTGAACTAGCGTAGTGAGTTTTTATTTTGGCGAATTGGGCTTTAAAAAGTTTCTACGAAGTTGTCTAAGATAATTGGCGTAAAGACGTATTGATTTGAACTCAATTAGGCACACAGGTAATTCTCAGCATTTGAGACAATTGTATAGTTTTTTGAAAATTTCATCCCAAATATTTTTAAGATGGTGGCAAATATGGGAGATGACCCATCCGGGGGTTTATTTTTATTTGTTAAAATAAATATTGAGGGAGGGGTAACGTGACAAACATAATTTTCAAGGAGACATGGCGCATAGATGAATTGGTTAAAAAACGAAATTAAGTATATTATATTTTTACTAAACACCCCACACAATGCATTTCCGCAAAAAAAGAAGTCAACCCCTTAAACTTACTCCTAGTTTTTGAGAGATGATTTTTTCGGGCTTCCTTGAAATTTTCTTGTGACTGATTTTTTACACATAAAATATCTGAGAAGCCTCAAATGTTTAAGTTTAATCATTTTAGAGAGCCTGTGCTTTACACACGAATAGACAGACAAGCGCAGTAGTGTAGAAGGGTCCTCGTTTTTAGCGACAGACCCAAATAAAACCGAAGGACCATAGCTTAAATAAAAAAACATATGTAATTAAATGCTTTAATTTATGGACTACACTTTAATTCTGAGACGGCACAGTATTAAATAATTTATTCAGAGTGGACAGTTATTTGATCAATTTTGCAGTTTAGCTTCAATTAAAATGAGCAAAACTAAATGCTTAATGTGCATACATAACATTTGTATCCGGAGATGCAAGATGCACGTTACCTGAATCTTTTCTGAACTATTGCAGTATAATTTTATAAATTAATTAGTGCACTGAAGCTTCCTCATCTTCAGATACATAATATTAAATTATATTCTATGATTTACATAATAATTTAATGCATGAAATTAAAATTATAAATGAATTATAAATTTAACTCGAGATAACATAAGTGTGAGCGAGTAAAAGTAAAGGTAATCTAGGAGAGTTGAATATTATTAGAAAGGTAGGTGAATGTAGTTAAAGGCAGATGTAAGGGTCGTGGGGTCGAGCCGGTCCCGACACTTAGCCACGCCCACTCAACTCAGAGGTGTATCTCCTTGTTTCGACCCTTAATAACCACACAATAACTTCCTTTTGATATCACTTCAACTTATAAACTTTATTTTTTTCCCACTGATATTCAATAGTTTAATCCTATCAAATCAAGAAAACAATAATCTAAGGAAATGTCATGTTTATATGCATAATTTAAGTTAATTTATGCATCAAATGAGTAAAAATTTGTAAATTCTAGGCATTTTGTTCATTGTCTATTGTTACTTCGAGAGTAATGTCAAAATGAAAAAACATTATCTATCGTTATTTACAAAACATTATTTATTAATAGGTATATAATATAATCAGCGAATTCATTAAATAATATATTTTAAATATATATTCACATAATAATTAAATATATACTCACAAAATATAAAATAGTCTGCCAATTAGTGGGGCACATAACTAACGTCCGCCACATTCTCTTAAGTACTTTATACTGCATTGATGTTACGCTTTTACAACCAAAAAATGTCTAATTTTTAAATTATTTTCCTCCCAGAAACAATTTTTTTTATTTTTTCAGTTTTTCGCAATTTTAGGGGGTTAAATCACATTTCATGTTACTTTTCCTCTTCTAAAAAATATTAACTATGGATCTCAAATGCCTCTAATTTCCCTAAAGTTGAGAAAAACGCAAATTATATTAAGCTACATCTCGGTCAATTTAAATTCATTTGTGGCGAAATAGAAAAGAAATCGCAAGTATTTGTAATGATACAAATTTATTTTTTGGATTGAGGTAGTGTATATGGGGAATCACGTATAGAAATGGAAAAACCAACAAATATAATGCGTGTGTGTATAATTAAATTTTTCCCTTTTTATTGAAAAAATTGCATAATTAATGGATACTTGTTTATTTCATACTATCTCGAAAAACCAGATAAGCTAAATCGAAGCCCAGTTAATCTACGACAGATACATACAACCAAAGATTCGTAAAATCGACCTGTATACAGCTGTGTCTCAAAATAGAGGAATGAAGATGGAAAATGTATGAAGAGAAAACTTATAAAATGAAGAAGTATCCATAATTGGTGCATTTTGGATCAATCTAGAGAAAATACTTAAATTATATATAAGCCACTTTTTTTTAATTTCTATACATGATGCCCCATACGCTACCTCAACCAACTTTTGCGAACCAACATATCTTAAAAAAATACGTGTAATGTCGTGGGACACCCTGTAGGAACGAAGTACCTTACATTTTTCATTAAATATAAATTATAAAAACACATTGCTAAGAACGTATACATTATACATTGCTAACTACTCCTACATGGTGGAGTTAGAAAAGAGGCAAAATTAAATGTAACTAACTGTTTGTACCAAGCAGAGTTAAGGGAAAATTAAAAGAAAAGCATTATTATCATTAAAAGCATTTTTATCTTTAAAGCAAGAGTCTTACAATAAATATACATATTGAATATAAGAAAAAAGTTGATCATGATGAGTTTATTATAGTTAAAGAGTATGTGTGTTAAAGGATGTTGGATTGAAATAGGATTGTTTTCTACCTACCCGGCCTGCTAATTTAAAATATTATAAAATATACCTCTTCCCTACTCTAAAGCTTCTACTCGTATGAGGTTGAAATTTTACATGCCTGTTTCAATTGTACTTTAGACTAGTTTAGACAATGTGTAAGAAGTTTTATTAAAATCGTTATACGTTAGAACGGAAGATATCGGTAAAAACGTTGTTTTCTTTATTTTAAACGTTTAGGTCCACTTTAATAAATTTATCGATCTATATCGCTTTATAACTGTGTCAGTATTCGTCAGTGGCGGATCTAGATCTTGCGGGGCCCTGGGCGAGACACTATGGCGGGGCCCCCTAGGGTGGGGGATTGCTAATAAACAAACAATAATAATAAACCACTAATAACTTGAACCTATTTTACGCTAATTCCCTTCTCATTTGGGGTTCATCTCAACCATAGAAACGTTTTTTTTTTTTGCTCTCAAAATAATTCAAAACTTAAAATAATTACAATACTGCTCATAATATGTTTTTAATTTAACATATTACTTGAAAATAAACACCTTAAATTACACAGTTTAAACTAATCTTTTTTTTTTTTTAACGGGGTCGAAGAGAAACATTTTCTCCTTAAAAATTTTATTGCAAAAAGTAAGCTCTGTTATACTTAACTATTTATTCTTCATGATATCTTGGGGATTATAGTTTATTTATTTTTTTTTTCTCTTTCTTTTTTTTTTCTTTTGGGTTTTAGTCCCGTATGACAGCTTACTAGGTCATTACAGGTCGGGGGGTTATCCGACCACTTTACACATCTACTCGATGAGATCATCAGTGTCAATTATTATTATTGTAGGTAAACTGTTAACTATTCATTATTTTGTGACCCTTTCAATTTAAAAAGTACCCTCAAGCGTTTTAAATTTACTCCCAGAATTCATGTCAACAGCTTATAATTTTACATTTTTTTTACCCTTTTTAATTTCATTTCAATAACACATGTGAAGGGGGGTCCGGGGGTCCTCCCCAGGAAAATTTTGAAAATATGACCTCTCAAAGCAGGGTTTTTATGCATCTCTCAGGTGAAATTTAATTCTAATACTTTGTCATAAAATAAAGTTAACTTATGGTGTAGTTTGTCGCACAAATGTATGAATACTGTAATAACTTGGGTTTAATTATAACATTTGATTAAACAATGAATATTATTTTATGTAAACATTTTTCAAGTAAACATCATTTCAATGTCAATGTGTCATCTCCTGACAAATACCTACAAGAATATTTTAATAATAACTCTAAAATAATAAAAGTTTTATACCCTATTATTTTAGATTAAATACGTAGATCAGTAAATAGCCATTTTGCAATATGTATATTACTTAATTCTATATTAAACTATGCCATTTAATCAGTAGTTGTGGGAAATGTTTTCGACATGGAATTTTTGACTCAACTCCATGAAAACGTTATTCATCTAGCCACTTCACTAATGTATATTAGTGTTTTGCTGTGTGTGGGCAGTTTTGAGAATGCGAAGAATGTCACAAAAATTATTTTCTGTTCAATGAGACTTGAATCAAATGCAATTTAATCTCTTGATTTTCTTTTGATTAGAGGGAAAGCTTTAAGTTCAAAAACAAATTGATACAGATGAACGTAATGTTCCTACCTGAGTTAGCTATTCGATCAACAGCTGATGCATTTCATGAAATATTTTACTCTCTTTTATACTTTTATATTTATATGGCACGGGCCCCGTGGGTTATCTTAAACATAAATGCAAAACTTAACTATATTTTATAAATTATTTATTTGCCTTCGTTATAGCGAGGGCCCCGCGAAAAGATAGTTAGGTAATAGGCTCTACTTTGAAATTTATAATTCTAATAATTCATGTTTTGTATATGGTGCGGGGCCCCGCGGACAATTTTTATTTAAAAAAAATTTCTATAACGTATAAGTAAATTTTATTTTCCTATGGCGCGGGGCCCTCCATGGCGTGGGGCCCTGGGCGGTCGCCCCCCTTGCCCCAGCCCCTGGATCCGCCCCTGGTATTCGTATTACTAAAAAAAAGTTGTTTGCCTTATTAAATTTTTTCTTGGATTAAGTACGCAGTATTACAATAATATACCTAATATATTAAAATAAGCGTCAGCGCAGATCAATTTTACTTTTAACAAGACCGTCATTTATATTTTCTATATTTATAAACCGAAGTGACATTTTGGCATATAACAAAAATAAACAAAACAAATCAAGTTACAGGCTTCCTTAATAACACTTTTTCCCGTCTTAACATTTTTGAAGCTTACGTTTACGTGAGCGTTCCGCGTGAACGCTTGGGCGGATAACGTTGTCCGACGAACTTAGCCTAGGCATTGGTAAAATGAACATATGTACCAAATTTCAACTAACTCGGTGATCTTTTACTCAAGTTATTGCCATCGGTAGATTTCGTGACGGTGATTTTGTGAAGGTAATTTTGATAGTTTTTTTTTCGAATTCACTCCCGGGCTCCAGAAAGTGCCAAAAGGAACTTCGTTCCAATACTACCAGTCTTGATTTAATGAAATTTTGATAGTAGGTCATTAAGCCATTGTTGTTCCCACTTGAGTTTCAGTTTTCAGCGCTCAATTGTCTCTCTTTTACATGCGCTCAAACATACATTTATTAACACCTATATCATACATTTTTTTTTTTTTTTTTTTTTTTTTTTAAATAATGGTTTGTTGAAAGTAGTTCGCTGATACCCCAGATTAATTCAGTTTCAATGATTTTCCATTTGAATCAAAATGTGATAAGTCGTTTTCCCAGGTAACATCTAGCTTTCCGAGATATCGATAGAAATAAAGTGTATTTTGTGGAAAATAATAATCACCTATTAAACCCTTTTTAATTATTAACTGATTAAATTAGAATTCATGGGTTTTTATTTTAATATCACTACGTACATGAGAACGTTTGGTTGCATAAGTGTGTCAGACCGATTATTTTAAATTGTAAGTATTTTATAATAATATCCTAAAATATTTAAATAATTAAGCACATTTTTATGTTAATTTTATTTTTAAAAAATGTTATTTAAAAAAACAATTCTTTTTGGTCACCTTCACTTAAATTTGGTCCCAACATAGCCTTTGTCTGAGTCTTTATAATATTATGCACAAACATACATTATGTCGATAATATTAACCAGTGGTAAGACAATAATGTGTGTATGTGTGTGCTAATAATATTAGGACGTGATGACCCTCAAGGTGACCTTCCTTGAGTGATCTTTGAACTGTTTGAGAACCAACTGTTTATTCCGTAACCACTTGAGTGCATTCTACTCTTGTCTACCAAACTTGAATCTTTTTATTATGATCTCTGTTAGTTTTAGACTTACCGCGCCGAAAAAAAGCCTATGCGCAGGTTCTTTTGATATGGTCCTTTTTGCGCAAGATCCTATCCCTCTTACGTTTTTCTTAAAGAAGTGAGAAGATTTTTTTTAAAAAAAAATAATAATAATACCAAATATAATTGAGACGTTTTGCTTCCGAGCTTACCGAAGGTAACGGAAGCTATGTGATCGTACTGAAGAAAGAATATATTTTATGCCTCCGATTTCAAAAATTATAGGACATACATCCGATTCAGACATCAGGGTACATTTTTGGTTCTCAGTCTCTCTGTCGGTCTATCGTTCAATTTTGCCAACCAAAATATATGTATCTTAAAAACTACAGTCCAATTTTAATGAAATTTAGATGGTATGTTCTAATTAGCCTATAAACAGATGGTTTGACGAAAGTACTCCGTAGATAGCCCCTGATTAATAATTAACCATCTGCGCTCTTTAATTGATACTTAAATTCATTTAAGAAATCAAAACAATTATGGGAGATTTTAAAAACGAAGGGTAATTAAACAAATTTGACAATAATAGGTTGTAACAGTATAAATCATTAAATTATACAAAATTTGACAAGAGAAAGCTATAACTGATGAGCCCAACTAATTGGCAGACTATTCTTTCTTTGTAACTTGAAACTGATACATAATTTTATTTATTATTATTTACCTTATAGATGAGTAGGGGATTTCAAAAATCCTTCAATTTGATTTTTTCTCTTCACCGTCTTTCTTTATTTGTAAATCGGCATTTTATTTGATTACGTCAATTATTTTATGCATCATTCGTTTTTGAACCTTAACCTCGTTAATAAGACTTAATTGATTTTTTTTTTCTTCTTTTTTGATCGTGCAAGGAATACCTACATACATTTGATAAATGTATTTAAATATGTAATGCTTGAGACCTTGTGAGTTCAATATAGCAAAACAATTGAATATTTTAATATATATATATATATATATATATTTTTAANACAGTCAGTGCTGCCCCAGGCATGATGATGCGCGTTAGCATCGCATCCTATTATTAATGGAATAGCCTTCTCCTCTGAGAATCTGACAATATTGGTCAGTTCCCTTGTTGGGGGAAGGTCCTGCCTGTCGTATGGCAAGTATAGACTGGCCATAATTACCTTATTCACTAAACCTTTTACCTTATACTCCAGGATAATAGCTGTAGCGTCTCGGGTCCCCAGTTGAGGTATGGGTGTCACCTTAAGGTCCTCAGACGCTACTATACATGTCCTGGGGTTCGCCTCATCTGGTCCTTCGCTTCCTCCTACCACGAGCCTCTGACCAGTCCTCCTCATCCCTCTCACCTCTCCTCTATAAACATAAGGTTCCTGAATTAACACTATTAATGACCCTTTACCAGTCAAGGCTCTCTGCAGTTCTCCTACAGCGTCTTGACTGTGTTGTAAATTAACGTGTTTTACCTCTATCATCCTCTATTGGCTTTGCCTGCGGCTTCCACCCTCCCTGTGTGGCCTGCCGCTAGCTCTCTGCCTCCTCCTCTCCCTGTCCTCGTCTGACCTATGGTGACTCTCCGTCCTCCCAGAGGGGACCGGTGCCACTCGGGGCCGGTGATCCGACCTGGAGTCATCTTTTGGTCTCCGGTGGCCCTCAGCCCTCCTGGTGGACGTGAGCTCCCTCCGGCTGCGATGATACCTCCTATCATCTACCTCTACTCTCCTTCGAACCTCAGTCCTCCTGGCTGTTGGTGGAGCCTCGGTCCTCCTGGCTGTTGGTGGCTGGGGTGGGGCTGGTCCTCCTCGGACCCGATGCACCACCATGGAGATCAAGCCCAGGAAGACGCGCCACTTAACCTCATCGAGGGCCTTGACCGAACATCTGGGAATCAACATGATGACGTGCCAGTTTCCCGGCTCGGCGTCAATGCGATCCAGCTTCCAGTCCAGGGCCCCCGGGATCCTGTTCCAAAGGTGCATCTTTAGCCTAATCTCTTCAGGATCAGGCTTTTCTTCCTCTCTGATATAGATGCTAATCCTCGTCGGCCAGGGAGCATCCTTCTGTGAGTAGACCTTAAATGTGATGTCCTCGATGGGGGTTGGCTTCCAGTGCCGAATCGTCCAGTCTCTAGATTCGGCATCAACCGCCGTGACCAGAAACCAACCAGGANAACTGGGGGGGGGGGGGGGGATAGCAAAAGAAAATAGAAAAAGAAGGGGAGATAGTGATGGAAAATAATGACTGAAGGTAGCCACCACACATTGATGGAATAGTCGCGAACTGAATGGTGTGTAGAGTCGCCTTCAGTGAACGATCCCCAGAAGCCTCTAGTCAAAGGTCGACCCATATGAAGTCGAATGTGGTCGCTCGAACGATTAATTGCTTCCGCTAGTTGATCGTTTCACGCAATTAACATTATCGATTTTAAATTTGTCCGATTTTTCAGAACCTAACATAGTTTAAACCAAGAAATTCTTGACTTTATAACAATGGTGCCAACTATCAATTATTATCAATGTTCTAATTATCATGCGTTTAGATTATGAATAAATTACGGGTTTTAGAGAAGACTATTATTTAGTTTATCAGAGATTTCCCGTTCAAATCCGGCCTAGATTTTCTAAAGCCTCGATTACACAAGAGCGAGTAGCGAGTAAACTCGCTACTCGCTCTTGTGTACCTACTCGCTCTTGTGTACCTACTCGCTACTCGCTCTACAGCAGCTAATTACACACAGCGAGTAAAATCGCTAGAGAGTAGCGAGTAAAATCGCTAGAGAGTAGCGAGTAAATTCGCCATATTTCCCCGTTACTAGTGGAGTCAATACTTTATCATAGTAGTCAGTGAGCGAGTTTACTAGCTTAACTATATTAGACGGAGCGAGTTTACTCGCTGCGTGTAAACTCGCCAGCGAGTAGCGATTAAAGCAGGCCAGTGATCACCTTTACTCGCTCACTGGCGATATTAGACTCGCCCCGTGTAATCGAGGCTTAAGCCAGTCTATAATAAGTCAAGACATTAGGGAGAGGACCAGTGTCAGAGATGATGATGGCAGTTGCTTATATGATGAAAGTCATGCGCGACTTTCACTAAAGGGTGTTTTCCTATAATACGTCAAGGCACGCGCATGTATGACGCGTGCAGCTGAAGCTATAAGGTATTTTTCAAGTACATATTCGGTAGACTCCACTTCCTTTTGATCAGTCTAATAGAATCTTTGTGTCATTCTTATGAGACTTCTAGGTTTATAAATTTTTGTTAGATGTTTTGAAACTACACAAAATTATATTTGCTATAAATCACAGCGCGAACATCAATGTTTTTTTTGTTTTTTTAAAACAAGTTCTTTATTGGCATAAGTAACATCAATGTTACCTAAACTAAGGTAGTATTTGGACCTTAAAATTTGTAATTTAGATAGGTAGTAGTAGTAGTAGTAAGGGGGCGGGGAGGCCAAGCCTGGCAACTAGACCGCACTCGGGTCCTTTTTGCCAACCCCTGGTTTTTCACGCCCATCGAACCACCTCAGTCTTACCCTCAAGTCTCCTGGTTTGGGTGATAAAGGAGAGGATATCCTGCCACTTAAGTGCGGCAAGTTCATCCTCTCCAATAATCCCCGATCCTAAGATGTGAAAGCGTAATCTTCCATGTCCTTCACAAGTTCCTACCAGATGGTAGGCTGTTTCCTCTTCTTCGCCGCACACTGGAAATGTGGGATCCTCTTCGACCTTTAAAAGTGCCAGATGTCTCTTTAGCTGACAATGTCCAGTTAAGACCCCCACCATTATTCTTAGGTTGGGTCTACCCAGTCCCATGAGCCATCTGGTTTTCCCTTTATCTAGCTTAGGCAGCATCATCTTGGTCTGCCTGCATCCTTCAGTCCTTGTCCAGGCCTTCCCTGCTTCCTCCCAGATCCACTTTTTGATGGCCGAATTGGTTTGTCTTCTAGACCAGTCAATAGCGGGTTCTGGTCCGCAGAATGGCATGGAGGCACCTCTTTTTGCAATTTCATCTGCTTTTTCATTTCCTGGNTCTCTGTTGTCAAGCACGAAGATTGACTTAACAGGGGCGCCCGCTTAAAGCTACGTGAAGGCGTTGACTGAGACTTGAGGTGGCTGAAGTGAGTGCCTTCATTTCTTACGATCTGGCATCAGGTTACACTGCCACCCCCATTAAGCCCCCATTTATATAGGTACACACAGCTGTTTAAATCTGTTATAATAAGCAACACTGATGGCACGTCTGACATTTGAACCCCTATTATCTTGAAAATAACATATTTTTGTACAAATTGAGCAATTACTGTTTTATTTCAGAAAAAAACTCAGTTTAAAGCAATAAACAGAACTATTGATACTGCGAATGATGTTCTAAAACTCATCTTATATAAAGCATAATTATTTTCAAACTTTGTAAGGACGATCTTTCGTTAAATTTCACAAAAGCTTGTGTCCCTGATGTTAAAAAACATGTGTACCCTAAGGCCTTTTACAATTTTTTTTACAAGCTTCTAAAATTATCTTCAGAGAACGAGAAGAACCAACAGTTAATGCGGTGCCGTTTCAGTTCCCCGATGTCTACATCTGTTCTTCCACTGTATTTATTTTACCATTAATGAATGAACAAATAAAAATTATATGCATACGTAACATTATTTCTGCGAACTAATTTATAAAAAAATGCATCTATAAAGAGATGGTTTATTAGCTTACAGACAACTGTTGCTGTACACAGGTACTCTGAGTGGTCCGAAACTCCACGAGAGAAAGGTTCACTTAACTGTGTACGGGTATACAGTGGTCCCACAGTCCGAGCAATCTTACCTTACGCAACTCGTTTCCATCTCGGATCTTCGTGTACCCCCATTATATCATGCTTTGGCTTAAATTATAGATGTGTACTCTTAAGTACATTTTTCAAATGTAAAAAAAGTTTTTTGCTTTTAATAAAATTTGTTCATACAACTATTTTTACAAAAGAACACTTCTATATTTACGAATTTTACTTTGACAGTAAAAAAGGAAAAAAGGAAGACCAATAAGATGGGACCACGAAATGATATTGATATGTGGAGGTGTCAACCTGGAAACGTATTGCACGCGACAGAATAGAATGGAGGAGAATGGGTCTAGTGTATAATAAAGTATGGTTACCAGCCTAAAATTAAAAATATTGTTTATTGCATGAAATGTATTAACTGCTAATTTACAATTAATTTGTTAATTTGCTAATTTGTTAATTTGTTAATTTGTTAATTAATAATTATTTGTTTATCTTATATATTTAATATTATGTAATATAAAAGAATAACATATACCTACCAGCCAAGAAGGATATCAATTTAAAACAAAAGTTAAAAATAGATAAGACTAGCTGGTCTCGGCTGACCTACGGAGCCTGCGTCCGTCTAGTGGCCGGGTACTAATATTTGGTTGTTGCTTTACACCCCTNGGTATTCCTCTGCGTCAGTTCCTCCTTTATATTTATGGATTTTGCCTTATCAAAGGCCCCTTCTACATCAAAGAAGAGGGCTAAAGTGAAGTCTCCTTTGTGCATTGCCTTTTCTATCCTAGAAGTGGCCGCATGGAGGGCGGTTTCTGTTGATTTCCCCTTTGAGTATGCATGCTGATTGGCATGCAGCGGCTTTCTAGGCAGAATTTCCTCTATTATGTATTTATCCACTATTCTTTCAAGGGTCTATAGCATGAAAGACGTGAGGCTTATAGGTCGGAAGGATTTAGCCTGTGTATAGTCCTTTTTTCCGGGCTTGGGGATAAAAACTACCCTAGCCGCTTTCCAACCTTCCGGTACTACGCCCATAGCTATACTACCCCTGAAAGTTGCCTCTATACTGGAGACTAGACGATCCATACCCCTTTGTAGCAGTGCTGGGAATATTTCGTCTTGTCCAGGTGCCTTAAATGGGTGAAATTTGTCGACGGCCCATTTTATGGACTCTCTGGTTACCAGGCGGGTTGCCAGGTTCCAGTCCGTCTCTACCTCAGGTGCATCACCAGTTGTGTCTCCGATCTCATTTCCTTCTCCTGGGAAGTGGATGAGTAGGAGGTGCTCTAATGTTTCTTCTACACCGAGAGTCCAGGTACCGTCCAGCCTTTTAATAGAACCTAAGGTTCTTCCATTGCCCTCACAACTTAAGATTCTTGCCAGTCTGGTTGCCTCTGGTAGGGACTCAATTCCCTTACAGAAGTCTCTCCAGCCAGCTCTCTTACGATTCCTTA
>KZ651128.1:655776-666387 GCA_001010745.2 Gerris buenoi
GCTATATATCGAAATCAAAACACCCGCACTTTTCTATTTATGGTACACTCTACCTATGTACCAAATTTCAAATCTCTAGGTCAATGGGAAGTAGGTGAATTACTGATGAAAAAATCCAAGATGGCGGCTATAATTCAATATGGCGGACACATATCAAAATCAAAATGGCCGCACTTTTCTATTTATGGTACACTCTATCTATGTACCAAATTTCAAATCTCTAGGTCAATGGGAAGTAGGAGAATTTTTGATGAGTCAGTCACTGTCACTCTTAGTTTTATATATATAGATAATGATTATTACATGTTATGTATATAATATTTAAAGAGGAAACTCCGCCTTTGTAGGCAACCACAGCCAAGCGCTGAATTTTGATTTATTGGTAAATTTATTTAAAAAAAGAAAAAAAACATTGTCAATAATTTAGCAAATAAATGGTTATTATTATTATTTATTACTTTGACAAGATATATGAAAAAAAAACTTGTAAAATATATAAATTCCCAAATAAAATAGTAAATTTATTAAAGAATATGAGTGCTAAGAGTCCCTTGATCTATATAGTATAAAACTAATAACTAAGGAAAGCAATTTGTGCAAGTTTACATTATCATCAGTTGTAAAAAACTTACGTGAAAGAGTTAATTTTATTTGTACAAGGTAAAATCGTGAACTAAATGGATCGGAACATTCCCCCTTTTTAACATCTATATTTTGAAATTGAGTTGAAAACTTGGCCAACTTAAGAATAGGTTGGATACTAAGTATTAGTAGAGGATAATATTAAAAGATTAAATAAAAGGATAAGAGGGTACAACAGAATAAGTTATACTAACACCACATGTTTGTTCCTCCTTAATCGAGATTTTGTAAAGAAAAACTCATTTTAAATGAAATGACAAACATTTATTACTTTATGTTTTCAAAAATAATAATAATAAATATTATTAATACGAGATCGGTAACCTTAATTAAAATTATTAAAAATAAATACCCATGTTAAATACCAAACTGTTTGATTCCAAGCAAAACATTCAACAATTAAAATCGTCGGTGTTATAGGGCACCCAAGGAGAATAGATGGGACCAGGATGGCAACGGTGACTTTAACTGCAACCCTGTGGAATTCCCTGCCGGAAGTCCTAGAGGTCGATGGAGCGATGCAATATATTTACGAATTTTACTTTGACAGTAAAAAAGGAAAAAAGGAAGACCAATAAGATGGGACCACGAAATGATATTGATATGTGGAGGTGTCAACCTGGAAACGTATTGCACGCGACAGAATAGAATGGAGGAGAATGGGTCTAGTGTATAATAAAGTATGGTTACCAGCCTAAAATTAAAAATATTGTTTATTGCATGAAATGTATTAACTGCTAATTTACAATTAATTTGTTAATTTGCTAATTTGTTAATTTGTTAATTTGTTAATTAATAATTATTTGTTTATCTTATATATTTAATATTATGTAATATAAAAGAATAACATATACCTACCAGCCAAGAAGGATATCAATTTAAAACAAAAGTTAAAAATAGATAAGACTAGCTGGTCTCGGCTGACCTACGGAGCCTGCGTCCGTCTAGTGGCCGGGTACTAATATTTGGTTGTTGCTTTACACCCCTTANAATAAGTTATACTAACACCACATGTTTGTTCCTCCTTAATCGAGATTTTGTAAAGAAAAACTCATTTTAAATGAAATGACAAACATTTATTACTTTATGTTTTCAAAAATAATAATAATAAATATTATTAATACGAGATCGGTAACCTTAATTAAAATTACTAAAAATAAATACCCATGTTAAATACCAAACTGTTTGATTCCAAGCAAAACATTCAACAATTAAAATCGTCGGTGTTATAGGGCACCCAAGGAGAATAGATGGGACCAGGATGGCAACGGTGACTTTAACTGCAACCCTGTGGAATTCCCTGCCGGAAGTCCTAGAGGTCGATGGAGCGATGCAATTAATGGTGCAAAATGGTATCTGATGGGCAGAAGATGGGACAATTAGACCAGGGACCTGAGGAGTCAACAGCACCAACGAAAGGTAAAAGAAGAAAATAACCTTTTGTTTTCTATTAAATATGTTATACAATATAAAAACAAAGTCAAGCTTTTAGTACACACAAAGAGGCCGTCGACAATTTAACACATTGGACAGGTTTCTAAACCAGGAGATATGCTGTTTCAAGATAGCGTCTGTTTTAAAGTTTGTTTTAGCTATATAACCTTTGAAACATTGCCTGAAATAAATGCCTTTAAAAATTTTGTCTCATCACAACCTAGAGAAACTCCTCTTAGGCTCTTACATCCAACCTTTTACAAAATAATCCTTTTTTAAGATTTTTGGAGGGGAAATTTATCTTAACAAAAATTTCGTTAACAATCAGTTTTATTTTTGACAAAGAATAACTGTATTTTTGGAACGAAGTTTCTTATGGCACGTTCTGGAGCTCGGGAGTGAATCCGAAAAAACGACCAAGATCACCGTCACAAAATAACCACCACAAAATCACCTTCACAAAATAACCGTCACGCAACCAAGTGTCACAAAATCTACCTATGACGATAACTTGAGTAAAAGATGACAGAGTTAGTTGCAATTTGGTAACAACTTATCCGCCCAAGCGTTCACGCGTAACGCTTGCGTAAACATAAGCTTCAAATTTAAAATAGGAATTTTTAGACGGGAAAAAATTCTAACTTCATCTATTTAATGAGACAAACAACTTTTTTAAATACTTTTTTTTTTTTAGTAAAACGAACACCGACATTGCTATGAAGTCATAAAGATCACTAAATATATTATAAAGCGGACATAAACGATTAAAATAAAGAAAACAACGTTTTTACCGATATCTTACGTTCTAATATGTATAACGATTTAAATGAAACTTTGTATACATCACCTATAGTACAATTGAAACAGGCATGTAAAATTTCAACCTGATACTAGCAGAAGTTATTGTGAGTTAGTGATTTATATTTTTTATTGTAATATTTAATTGGAGTAATATGCCGACGGAGTCTAAGAGGACAGTTCTTTTACGTCTCTACAACCATCTGCTTTAAGTATAAATTCATCATTAACTTTTTTCTCAAAATACATTATATATTGAAAGACGCTCGCTTCAAAGATAATCAAAAGGTTTTTTATTTAATTTCTCCTTAACTCCACTAGTGCAAATAGTTAGTTACTTTTAATTTTGTCTCTTTTCTAACTCCACCATGTATTAGTAGTTAGTAGTGTGTACTAATTTTGGAATTGTAATTTTAAAATAATAAAAACAATTATAAATTATATTTCATGAAAAGCGCAAGGAACTTCGTTCCTTTCGGGTGTCCCGAGACACCACTCGTATTTTTACTTTTCCTCACTACCAATAGTAGGAAAAGTATTGTTTTCACCAAAAAATTTTTTTTTCGAGATTTCAACGGAATTATCCGTTTTAGGTGTTTTTAAGACCTCCTGAGCGGTTTTCAGCATGAAGTATGTATGTGTGTTATCGTCGTAGCGCCCAAGGTATTTAATCTAGAGAGTTGAAACTTGGCAGAAAAATCAGTCCTAACCTGCAGTTGTGCCGCCCGGAAAATCAACTTTTTCCGCCATCTTGAACCCAGTTTGCTGAGTCAGCAAGAATTAAAAAAAAAATCGTAATAAATCGAAAATGGTCCTGATCGAGTTGAAATTCGGCACAAATGTACCTCTCTGTATGACAAACAAGCCCGCCAAATATCATTTTGATATTGGTCTCCATTTCGAAGTTATAAAATTTTTGAATTTTTAAACTTTGACGGTTAATAATACTGAAATTACACATAGGATTTTGACTTATAGCATATCGTTAGAACCGGAAAAAATTAAGGATCAAATATAAAAAAAACTTGATGAAATTCTATTAATTAGTTTAAAAGTTATAAGTGAGAGTTATAAGTAAGTTTAGAGGCCACTTTAGTGACCTCTAAAGTGAGGAAAAGTTCCGAGGTACCACGTACCCGATTTTTTTTATTGGTTTGTTGGAATAAACAAAACAATGACATAAAAAGATGAATTGGTGAATTTGTACATTAACTAGAACAAATATATATTTGTACTCAAGGCATTTAAAATCCCACGTGACGCATTTCCGTTTAAAAATGTAATCCCGTGCTTTTGAGAGATGCTGTTTGTTTCTTCTTTAACTTGGATAATATCTTTCTACGGTCCGTAGAATGATTTATTTTTTTCTGTAGAACCGAAGTTTCACACTTATTTGTTCGAAATTAAATATCACTTATACTATTATCTAGCCTTAAATGAAGAAAAAATCTATCAATTGGATAAGAACAATAAAATTGCCAAAAGTTTGTTCTTGTCAAGAAGTCACCATATTCCCTGAACTATTACGTTCCCAGAACTATTACAAGCTAAAGAAAATTATATTGATTAGAAACATTAGGTAATATCTTGTACTTTTATAAATTGATTGTACAACTTTCATATAGTTTATAGTCTTTTTACGTAATTATTCATTCATATCAATATAACAAAATAATTTTTTTTTTTTATTTAATTATTATTTTTATTGTACCAATAAATCGATTGATATGTTTTATCGACAACTATCAATTTATTTCATTCGTAACAAAATATATCAATAATAATATCAAGGACGAACTCTTACAAACAACTAACACATTATTTATATTTTCTTAAAAAAAAGAGAAAAAATCATTTTCAAAAAAAAAAGAAGAAAATATAACTGAATAATATAATTAATTTTTTTGGGCCTTATCAATAATTACGGTATGTATATATATAAATATATATATATATATATAAAACATTCAACAATTATTGATNGCGCCTAAATTAAGTAAACAATATATATATATATATCATTAGTATCATCATTAAAATAAAACATCTTTGGTATTGGCGTGACTGAACCATCCAATAAACATTTATATTTCTTAATAAGTTACACTAAAATAATATTGTATGGCCGAACATTTATTTTTATTATTATTATGTGTGCAATTAGCTAGATTTATGTGAGAACAAAACTCTGTAGGTATAACATTTCTCTCTATTATTATTTTATTATTTTTTTTAAATTGTAATATTTAGATAATTTTAATATTAACCATAAAATGTTATTATATAGGCTTATGTAAAATATGTGAAATTTTTGCAGCAAAGAAAAAAAAAGTATTTTAATTAAAAATCGTGAGGAAGATGGAAGATGTAAAAATGAATGTAAAACCCACCTTTTTTCATATTCTTATAAATTAGACTTTTTTTTATTACTAACGAGATGAATACCCGTGCTTCGCTACGGAGTGTTATTTAAATTTGATAGGTCTATAAACTACCGTCGAAACATTTAAATTATTTTACTATGGGAGAATATCTAGATTCTATCCCTCCTACTTATATCCCCCTCCTCTTTGAGAAGATAATTTGAAAATATTCCAAATTTACACCCCCCCCTCCCCCTCTTATATGAAAATATGACAAAACTGTACATAACANATTTAGGGTAAAAAAAAGCATAAAAACGTGTTTTTTCCATTTTACCCCCCTCTTATATGAAAATATGACAAAACTGTACGTAACAACAATTACTGAACTCTTAAAGAGCTTATCAACGATAGGTATCATGAATTTTATATTTTTACTTTGACCCCGAATTCATTACTTGTACCCCGTAACCTGTGTACTAAAATTAAAATTTGGAAATTTATGTAGGCGGTGATTTTCCCCTTGCTTTGAAGGTCAAGTGTGCAAATTTACATCGAGATCGGACTAGAACTGTAGATTTTTATAAAGAACATACAGGCACACACACATACGTTGTCTTTTATATATATAGATATAGACATAAGTTTCCATTTTACTACCATCCTTCATGAAAATATGAAAAAAATGTACATCAGAACAATAACTTTTCTCTTAAAGAGCTTTTCAGCGTTATGCATCATGAAGGGTATCCATTACTTGATGACAGCGAGGGTAGTAAAGCAAGCCACTCGAGTAACGCAAAATGCCATTTTCGCGCACGAGTTGCGAACTGTACTTTATCTAAGATTGTTCGATTTTAATAATAAATACAGAAAAAATAATAAACTTCCTGCCTGTATGTAAGTTCGTATTTCTCTTTTGATAAAAATGACATTAATTCATTAGTTGTATTTTGTGCGGAATTAATTATTTCGGGAGGCGTATTATTCTTCTCATATTGGTCATAATCACTTAAATCACGCATTGATTTTCACAAAAAACTTGATATAAACAGTTATTTTTATTAAACAAACATCAAATTAGTTTTGTTAAATGTAAACAAACTCGCTCATCGTTCGTAAAGTTGAAGATTTCTTACCACCCTAGAACGGTAAAGAAGAGGAATTCTTCACATTTATGACACGCGCATGCGCAATAAATACAAGTACGTTATGAATCACTTTCTACGTATCTAAATAAAGATGCAATGTTATATTTCGTATCAATCGTAGATAAAATATATTTATTAATAATAAGAGTTGGTTTGTTAGACTTATAATATAATACATTTTACCACATTTATTTAACGGTGCATTTTGTTGAAAAATTCATTATTAACTCGAAATACACATCAATTCCATAAACAAAAGGTCATACGAATCGAAATGAACTTCATCCAATAGTCTACACAAAACATACAAGAAGAATTATGTCTGCGGTCAAGTTAAAATGGCATTTTGAAATATTTCTAACTTCTTTTTTTCATCTAATGATGGATGGGTAGCTTTTAAACGCACACCCCATATCGATTTGATAATGCGAGACTTGATAAGTCCCTGCAACTTGACTTATGCCCTCAATCAAACTTATGTGGTAACTTTGAAGTCCATCTTGACCGCAATGTCCAAAGCAAAGAATAATTCTATGAAACATTAAATTACATATTGAATAAATCAAACCATGTTTATTTTCTATATTTAGCATTATTTCTCAAACTATAATATGGCGAAAACTATTATTAGATTTTATTTTTATTTATTCTTTGTTTTGTTTTTTTAAAAAAATAAGGTCAAAAGTTGAAAAGCAGTCAAGATAAAAAAAAAATATATATATATCCTTACAAAATAAACTAGATGTTGCAGTGTTCTAAAAAATATATTATTTTTCTAAATCACTACACAGACGTTGCATTGATTATTATTACCTATTTCCTAAATGCAACACGACTGAAAAATAGTTCACCAAATTAATAGTGTCGTTGTATGGACCTAATTCGATTCCCAGTGAGGTCACATTTATTTTTATTTAATATTAAATATGCGAAGAATGTGGGCTACTTTATACAAACCATTTGATTTTCTTAAAAGTCTGAATTGTATTGTTAAAGAAAGATATAGCTATTGATAAAATTGAGGGCTTCAGTTTTAATTAATTTCTATACCTATGATGTAATGCTATCCTCTATAACCCTTTGTTGAAGGTAAGTTTGTAGCTTTTATTTTCCGACGAATTATATTTTAATTTACGGTTTCTTAGCTTAGTATACTACCTGATTCTTTGTTTCATTTTATTTGTATGCATAAGAGTGTGGCTACGAAATACACTAAACTCCTGGCTTGAAAGAAAATCAACCTCCACAGCAGAGAATTTATTTAGATTATTAATGACTGATATTTATGTGGTTTTAGTTTGTCCATGTAAAATGCAGGGCCAAGTGCCTACCGAATAAAGTTATCTTTATTTTTATTTAAATATATTACATCATTATCTTTAAATTTTTATTGCTTGTATATCAACATTTCTAATTAAATGTACAGAGGTTGGTTCTTGGCCCTATCAATGATCCTGGCGCCTAAATTAAGTAAACATTTCACCCTCAGAGGCAAACTAAGTTGGACATTAAACAAAGTAATGACCATGTCACACAATTGCTAATACACATTAAATAGGTTACGGCGTTCGCACACAGTGCAGGAAAGTAACATAAAATGAGTAATGAGTTAATGTACTTGGTTTCATCAACATTTATTTTATTCCTTCGAAGATTCTCCTAAAACTCATTGTGAAACGTTGAAACCTCTACCCTTAAACTCGGGGATAACCAAAATGACACCTTCAATTTTATTACATATGAATTAGGCTAAACGCATTAGCTTTAAAGTTGCCAAGTATAATCCGCCAAGTGAGCCAAACGCCTTTTCATGCAGATGCCAGATGGCAGACAGACAAACTCAGGGAGTTATAAGGGGCCTAGATTTTGGCGACGAAACCTATGAAATATCATAGAAGAAAAATTTCCTGCTGACATATATATACCATTAACTCTATTTCATGTATTTATCTGTAACACGAGTCATTGTTTTGTTCGTATTATCAAACAAGTTGAAGATAGAGTTGATTGTATTGGTTTGTTTACCACGGTCAGTGTGTCACATAACAAAACAATAAGACCATGTAACTAATTACCCACTGCACTGACACTCACGGAAATCCTCGTCCAAAATTACAGAATGTCCTTTGAATTGACATTGTTTTTACAAAAAATATAATGTAATAAATCTAATTTTATACGTCAAAGCATTGTAATTTCTCCCTGAAAAGTTTTTTAAGACTATTCGGTTCATTTTCGACTCAATTTCTTTCCCATAGTCTTTATTTATGGACACTCACGTTTTTACACGCTTTTATTTAACTTCACATGGTTGTAAGGTACAAAGTTTGTAATCTGTTTTGTTTTTATAAATCATTTCGTGACACTTGACAAGAATGAAAAAAAAAATAAGACTGCATGGCGTAATGTTTAATTAAAACAGTATAAACACGACAACGTTTAGAGAAACAGTTGCATTTTAATAACATGGTATAGAATTGTAATTATGATATCGAACAAGGGCTTAGCCAATTGTAGATATATTTGTCGTTCAATAAATTAACGCCTGACCAACAAGTGATGGTGGAAGTTTTTATTTATGCGTTGCTGGCGCTGAAGTCTCTCCTCCATTGAAAAAGTGTAGCAAACAGCCCTGCTGCTATTATATTTGACTGATGGCAGCTTAGTTTAAGAACTTTTTCTAAAGCTCTGGTGGTTGCAGGTTCGAGACCCATCTAAGTCGGAATATTTTTTAATGGTACACACGGGAATTAGATCCTCTTTTTCCTGGATCCCAAGCAACGCTTCTGATATACATTATACATTTTAAAGAGGATTTTTTTCTCACTCTTAATCCAATCTTAGTAATGCTCGCAAACTAGGGATGTTGACTATCTTTCTAAATTTATTATTTTTTAATTAACCAATGTATATTAGGAGAAAATAAACTTTTTTATCGTCAAATCGCGTATCCAAGACTATAGCAGTCATTTAGCTCGTATGAAATTAAGAACCTTATAAATAACAATTGCAATGGTTATGATTTCATGCTCAAGGTTATCATGCTCTTACTTTGAGGAAGAAAATGTAATATTTAAAAACGTCAATAAAGTCGGAGAAAAATTTATTTGTGCCAGAGGTAAGATAATTTTAGTTAAAGGACGGACCGGATGAAGTAAGTATAACACAAGTAAGTATACACTGTACTGAAGAAATTTCAAAGTTTTTACAATTCTAATAATACAATAATTATATTATTAGTAAAGACCAAAATGGTTTATAATTTGATTCTAATAATATAATGTCAATAAAGTGTGATCATTAGAATTGCTCCATGCTAAACATTTCTTCCTGCTAACGCTCAAACTTCTCACAGAGGTCCACAGAGGTCGCACAAATCTGAAAGAGGTCCCAATTATTAGTAAAAAAAATAAATAAATAAATAAAATATTCTGGAATATTCTGTGTTCATTAGTCAAAGAAGCTCGAAATTTTCACTTTAACTTTAGTTTTCTAAGATGAAAAAATGCCTGCTCATAAAGATAAATAGAGCAACATACTGGTACGAGCCAAGCACTTTAAGTTTTTGAAGTCTTCATTTATCAAAGAGCAGTAAAATGGTAAAATACCACATTTTTGGAACGAAGTTCCTTATGGCACGTTCTGGAGCCCGGGAGTGAATCCGAAAAAAACGACCAAAATCACCGTCACAAAATAACTGTCACAAAATAACCGTCACGCAAAATCCGTCACGAAATCTACAGATGACGATTACTTGAGTAAAAGATCACCGAGTTAGATGAAATTTGGTACACATGTTCATTTTACCAGTGCCCAGGCTATGAGTTCGAAGAAAACGTTATCCGCCAAAGCGTTCACGCGGAAAGGCTCGCGTAAACGTAAGCTTCAAAAGACGGGAAAAAGTGTTATTAAGGAAGCCTGTTACTTGACTTGTTAGGGTTTTGTAGATACTTCTCAAAACCCTTATGCCGAGGGTGATGTGTCCGTCTGTCCGTCGCTCTTTGGTTCATAGGGCCCGAACCGTTCAAGCGAAAGTGCTGAAATTTGGAACCCTGGTGCAACTTTTTGACCCAACCAGAGGAAAAATATACAGAAGTCCATAATTAGATTTGCGCATGCGCAATTCAAAAAAATGTGGTAAACTCAAAAATTTACATTTTTTTAAATTTTTGAGTGGGGTATCAAATGAAAGCTGCTGAAGAGTAGAACACAAATATATATAT
>KZ651128.1:666651-703579 GCA_001010745.2 Gerris buenoi
GATTATTATTAATATTGTTAATGATGATTATTCTTTATTATTTAAAATAAAAAAAATGTGATGTAAAAAAAACTAAAAATCATGGTTGGATTCCCCTATACGGGGCATCATGTATAGAAATGCAAAAACTAACAAATATAATGCACACATAATTAAAGTGTTTCCTATATATTGATATAAATTGCATTATTTATGTATTCTTTTTCATTTCATACTCTTTTGAAAAACCAGATACGCTACATCGAAGCCCAGGTAATATACTACAGATTCATACGCCCAAGATTCGCAAAATTGGCCTGTATACAGCTGTGTCTCAAAATAGAGATCTGAAGATGGAAATTGTAATAAGAGAAAACTTATGAAATGAAGAAGAATCCATAATTGGTGCATTTTTTTATCAAAATATAGAAAAGACTTTAATTATATGTGCCAGTTTTTTCAATTTCTATACATGATGCTCCGTATAGGGGAATCCAACCGAATTTTTATTTGGATGGTTTAAGGGCTTTGTTAACTTGTTTTGCATCACAGTGGGCCGGATAAATACGTACTGCGGCCTGTAGTTTCGAGAGGTACTTTCTACGCCCACGTTCAATTTAAATCAGTTGAGAGTTCAGATAGTTAGCAATACGTTTCACAAGGACCCCATACATGATCAGAGGATGTACAACAAAGTGAGGGGTGCTTTCTACAAACTCCAATATTATCAGATATTACACTATTAAAGGTATAGGTTTCGATAGTAAAAGGTTTTTGTGCACATGGAAGAAAAACTAATGAGCTCAAAACGATGGAAATTGTATAGGGCAAATAATGGGCTGATTTATATAGGACCAACAATGGGCTCACTATGACCTACCATCCAAATTTCATGAAAATCATACGATTTGTTTGTTTTTAAGATACGTTGGTTTCCAAAATTGTTAACGGATGAGAGACCGGCCGACAAAGACACAAGAACTTTATTATTCCCTGATGATTAAACATTCTGCCATTCTGCCAAAGAAGTTTTCAAATCGGAGACGAAACAAATAGAGTGATCACAATTTTTTTTAACTTTTAGTAAGCTTTGAATAATAATTAATTAAATGTGTTTATTATTATAGACTAGGAGGTCAAAATTAGTACTGTAAACAATTCACACAAGAATCATGTTTCAATAATAAAAATAAGAGCACACAAAAGCATTATACTGTACGTCTACAATATTATTTGTTAATGTTGTTATAACGCATCTCTATGCTATGTAATGAGAAATAGTTCCCAAACAGGTTGTTGTTTCCAATGTAATGATTATGCAGATAGATAGTGAAACTATATTAAAATTGTATAACTTATATATAATTGTTTTTCTTCTCACATATGCTTTATATTTAACTGAAGTTACTATGGAAAAATTGTAGCGTTCATTTTATTGTTTCATAACGCTATAGCATAATAATTTACGTATTTGCACACATTATGGTAAAAGTACAGGATCTTATGGTTACAATATTCTAATCTCAATTAGAATTTAATAAGAGTATACTCAACTGTAAAAATATTAAAAAGCCTCATATTTATCTAGTCCTAATTTTTTCACGGGGATGAAAATGTTAAGGTTGCGTTGGGGTTTAAGGCCCCACTTAAATTATAAGAATAATTGAGTTTAATTGGTCAGAGTTACTTTCGTAAATAGTTCACAACGAGGAGTAGCGAATCTTTTATTTTATTTTACTACGTTTTAATTAGCTTGCTTTCTTGTTTGTCGGTTTGTTTGTTTGTTTGTCCAGTACAAATCTTGAAATAGATTTCTAACTAACTTCCCGAGTAGTTAGACATTTGAAACTTTTAGAATAGCTCAGAATACGATTATACAATAAATTATTTTTATACTTTTATCCATCTCTTAACAAAAATTAATTCAAAAATTAATTCGTTTTCAGCAAATTGTGCTGTATGGAAAGTTAATTCGGAAAAAATCCGCAAGTTATTTTATTTGTTTTGGCATGTCCCATATTTACTATCTTCATTTTGACAGGTTTCAAATTTATGATTTATGACAGAAAATTTAAAAACGTAGTATATAAAGCGGCCCACACACTAACAGTTTAACTGAAGTTAATGATCTGACAGTCCACGGAGCTTGGCCACACACTCGTCAGTTTTCCTTAAGATGACGGACTGCAGTCGGAGATGAACTGTAGGTGTGTGGAGGGTAGAGGCGAGGATCGGATGGAAGGAGAGACGACAGTCCGTGGACTGTCAGGCCTGTGCCTCAAGTTCAATGCCGCCCTACACTATCAGTCGGCCTGCAGGCGTGTAGAGTGAATCGTCTTTATTTTGTTTATTTCCCTCCGTCGAACTGCAGGCCAAAATCTTATCGCGTTGTTAGAAAATTTTGAATTGACGACACCATAGTTGACCATAAACCAAATTATACTTCAGCTTTCATATGCATGTATCGTATATAATCCAATATCCATGTCTATGGAAAATAAAAGAGCTGAAGCGTACGCTAATTACATTTTAAATATGGTAATTTAATAATAATTCTTTAGTTAAATAATTTATAATGGTTTAATTAATTTATTAATAATTTCTGATAAATTGTACATTTTTCATTTATAATTACATTTTTAGATACTGTTATAACAGAAAATAACAATTATCTGCACTTATTTACTGGCGCATTTTGGTGTTTGTTTTACTATAATGAAAGGTAAAACCGCAATCGCAAAATTTTGTTGACATTGTCTTCGTTCATTCGCAAATAGTTTAATAAATCTTCGTTATGGGAATGACTCAATTCACTAAACAAAACAAAGACATGTGTGAACTAGTTTCTCTTTCTTGGAGCCATTTTTTTTCTTTACTGGTTGACAATAATTAACCCATAATTGTACAACCCATAGCGTTTACTTCTAGGCATTCAGAAAGTATAGCGCGCGGACTGAAGGTGGAGCAGTTCATGGTCAGTTGTTAAAATCGACAGATATCGGTCTGCAGTTAAAAATCGACAGATATCGGCCTGCAGGCACTTATCGCACAGTGTGTGGCGCATACAGGCACAGATCTGTAGTTCTTTACGATTGCCTGCAGGCGGTAGACGGGTAGTGTGTGGTGGTCTGAGATTTTGGCCTTGCGATAATCGTATAAGATAACGGCCTGCAGTTAAACTGTAAGTGTGTGGGCCCCTTAAGAAGTTCTTTTTATCTTACAATTATTTTGAAATGTTTTCTTTACATGTTATCATTCCTTACATCACAAAGTAAAAAATCAAATTTAAATACAATATCAGTCTTGAACTAGAACTCCAAGAGTTGCCGACTTTTTTTTCTTATTTTAATATAAGGCCATAGGCGATTCCTGTCTTTCGACATTGCAGCCGAAACTGTAGCGTACGTGTTCTATGCAATCCGGGTTCCTCAATTCGGAGCACCTACCGCACCATTATCAGCGACCAGGACAGACAGTACGACTTTTCAACGCATTGGCAAAGCCTCTGGGTTCCAAGAAAGCGACGAATACCGTGTATCACACCGAACCTAACGGAATGATAGAGAGGTTCACAGACATCTCAAGACACCATCAAGCGACACAAGAACAAGAACTGGCTCGAAGAACTTCCAGTAGTTCTACTTGGCATGCAAGCAACACTGAAGCCTAGCGAGATAGACCTGCAGTCAATTTTGGCAGAATTGGTGTACGGGAGCGTACTCTGTCTACCTGAAGTGAAGCAACGGCAAGGACAAGATCATCTCCTTCGACAGACTTAAACTCCATGTCAGCCTAAAAGAATGAATCACAAGAAAGTCAGACTCGAGGAATGGCCCAGAGGTGGAAATTCTTTGGATGTAATTTGTCACTTCATATGTTCAAAACACACTTCTCACACTTCATTTCTCTTGTTTCCTAGCGTCCTATTCAGTAGTTAATTAATCTTAGTTGTTAATAGCAATCATTATCCGAGTCTATGCATCTCCCTAGTACCTGCACAATTTAAATAACGTCATTTTAAAGGAATTCTTAATTACAATTAAATATAAATAGTATTTTTTATAATTTTATTTATACAAAAAAAAAAAAAAAAAAAAAAAAAAAAATTTTTGAAAATTGTGTTAATTAATACATTAATTATTTTGTTAATTTCATACATTTTATTTTCGGCAACCCTTTCTTCTTGCAAAATGCAATGATAGGTAAATGATAAATGTGATTAAAAAAATTCTAATTGACATATTGCAAGGAATTCTCACGAGAATTGAAATAACAAATTAATTTGGTTGGAAACGTTTTGTCGTTAATATCAATATTAATTATTAATGTTGAGAAAGGTTAGAGTACCGTATCATTGTGAAAATTGCGTTATAGTTACAGATGTACGCGGGTTTACCTATATATTTAGATTCCACAGATTTTTAGATTTGAATTAGGTTTTCTTAGAACACAGTGTGTGTGGGAAATAAACGTAATTAAGATCTAGACGAAGATAATACATTAATCTTGTCTTCGTCCCCTGCGAGTCAAAAAATTGTGGTTTTTAAGCAGACCTAATCACTACAAAACAAATTAAAAATCATCACTATTATCATCACTATTTAATTAAATTAATAATCTTTTTCATTATACATACCAGAGTAATACTCAGTTTCTTATCTCAGCTTTGTTCTACAAACAAGCAATAAGATAATAAAGGAAGCCCTTCGCTACTATACATTCTAGTAGTAGCTAGTGATGCGAACTTGAAGCTGTACCCTTATATTATATCTGTCATCTGTCCAAGGCTTTCTTTGAATGGACATAAATCAACCAGCTAGATATAAATGTATCAAAAAAGCGATCGCGTTATTTTTAGGAAAATTAAAACATTCAAGTCTTCCCCAAACGTCATCATTAATTTTACCAGCCTAGTTAAACTTAGTCATTAAATTTCTAGCAGCATTGATTGACAACAAACTTAATTTCAGGCAACTCACTAATTATGTATTCATAAAATTAAAGTACGTTTTCTTGTATTTAAAAATTTAAGGAGATATTACTGCACACAGGCATTTTAACTGCATAACTGTGGTTTACATATATAAATATGTATATATGTATTGTATATATGTATTGTATATATGTATTTTATATATGTATTGTATATATGTATATAAATACGGGCTTTTGGTGTAGGTTAATAAACCAGGCTCTAAAAGAAAGTTTACGTTTCAAAAGAGAATAATAAGGACGACTTTACCCCTAAATAATAGAACCTTCTGAAAATACTTTTTCGAACTATATAGTATCCTTCCCCTAGTAACTTTCCCCATTATAATCATAACAGAGTCTTGCATGTTTGTAGAATGGGACCTTGCAAACATCTCTAAACTTTCAGTCAACCAATTTGTTCAAGAAATAGACAGCTTAGTTTTGGTCTCCTGCAGAACCATTATATACAATTACTCGCCACATAACATCGATGCTGATGACCTGCAATGTTTTAACCAATTATCCTCGGTAATAAAAAAAAAAAAATATATACCTATAACTCAAGTTAGAAAGCATTTGAAGAATTTATTAATAACCGAATGTTATCAGACTTGTTGCAGAGTTATTATATGTATGTTGATTTATTACGCTAAAATCTATGATAATATAATATTTTAAGACTTATAATTGTTTTATTTTGTACATACATGAAGTATTATATCTGATTGTAATTGATTACGTAATTAAGAATGTGTTATTCTGTTCTTTACAAAATTAAAGTTGCTCAATTATTTTAAAAAAAAAATTTCGGTAGAAAAATATGTTTCGTCTTCTTCTTCAAAGTACCAATGTCGGGGTTTAAGTTTGAGCCAGGATAAGACTCATCATTAACCTGCATTACAGTGATTACTACTGCAACGAAACCCCGCCAAGATGTGATCCAACCCCGTGTCCTAACCTCTACTGTGTTTCCCAGACAAAACATGGTCCTTGTTCCAACAACTCCCGCCAGATACTGACACCAGCTCACCTCTATTAATCTAGTTCTAACAGCCTTCTCGAGAGGTCATCCTTTCTCACGTCGGGCCAAATCGCCAACACTATTAAATTACATAATAAGCAAAAAACAATTGCTATCCTCTCCGAGACTATTTTATTGCCTCTTTGAAAATGCAAGAGCTATATTACATCTACATTAAAAATTGCCCGTTCAAATGCAGCAGTGCAAATGCAATAGTATATTATTACAGCGTGTCATAACGCTGAAGGGAAATTGTCAAACATCCTTTCATATTGTTATGTTCATCTTAATACTGTAAATTCTAATTTTGGAGAAATATTATTCTTTTTTCGTTTCAAAATTTTATATATAATGACGGAATAATGATCGAATTATATTTTTATTTTATACTGGAGACAAAAATATGATTGAAAATAAATATTGTTTTTTTAAAAAATAAAAATATAATATTTATCTGTAAATGTAGTTACAGATAAATTAATTTGAGAAATTTATTTTTAACTGTGATTATCTATCACTATCTAAGTATTGGCAAGGTCAAAAAGCTCGGGTCAGGTAAATGCTCTTCGATTTTTCCTTGAAACGGGATTTTTCATGAGCCCTATCAATAACTATAGCGTTATTGATTGAAGGAGAACTAAAACGAGCTCTGGGAACCGTATACATACACATCCAGCAAAATTTAAAAGTAGGATTTTCACGCCTTTTAATACTTTCAATATATATTATATACATACCACGCAATATGAGAAAATAAAACAGTATATAATTCTTAAAATCAATGAGAATATTTTATATTGTTACAAGAATACATTGTAAATTTTATTTTTATAATAGAATTCTTTAAATTTAAATATTATGATAATATAATATTCAATATAATATGTCCATTCTTTAATCTTTATATACTATTTTCAGTTGTATAATAAATACTAATTTATTACGTTTGATCTTTGCATTAAGCCTGTAGTTAAAATGTTTTTCTTTCCTTTATATATATAAAGAGAGAGAGTGAGTGAGACAGAGAAAGAGAGAGAGAGAGTTAGAGAGGAGAGAGAGAGTGAGGGAGGGGTGCTGAATACAATTTTGATTGTTATGTTATATCAGTCTTCATTAATCGCGTGATTGATTATTTATTATTTCTGTTTAAAGGATGTTAAAATGTATTTTTTTATTGCATTTCAAAATCACATGCATAATATACATAACTTTTTCTACTTTACTCATCATATATACCTTGACACACATTTTTATTGAAAAAAATAACATGTATTTTGTACATTAAAGTTAATTAGAAAATCAGAAAATATTGCTATTTCAGAAATCAGAAATATTGCTATTGTTGGAGAATGAAGCTAGATAAAAAGGTTCCAATTTTTAAGTTTTTGGTAGTTTTCATTCTACGGAAAGTTTAAATATTAATTTAAATCAAATTATTATCATTATTAATTAACACTGGGAGACAGACAGAGAAAAATAGACTCTAGCGCCGGGATAGGAACCACGGGCCTTCCACATTTCCAGTGCAGACGCTCTTTTCATCCCTGCGCTGGAGTCTATTTTTCTCTGTCTGTCTCCCAGTGTTAATAATGATTATAATTTGATTTAAATAAAAAGGTTCCTTAAGGCTCTACCGCCCTTTGAGAAATCTTTGAAAATTGTGTTAATTAATACATTAATTATTTTGTTAATTTCATACATTTTATTTTCGGCAACCCTTTCTTCTTGCAAAATGCAATGATAGGTAAATGATAAATGTGATTAAAAAAATTCTAATTGACATATTGCAAGGAATTCTCACGAGAATTGAAATAACAAATTAATTTGGTTGGAAACGTTTTGTCGTTAATATCAATATTAATTATTAATGTTGAGAAAGGTTAGAGTACCGTATCATTGTGAAAATTGCGTTATAGTTACAGATGTACGCGGGTTTACCTATATATTTAGATTCCACAGATTTTTAGATTTTAATTAGGTTTTCTTAGAACACAGTGTGTGTGGGAAATAAACGTAATTAAGATCTAGATGAAGATAATACATTAATCTTGTCTTCGTCCCCTGCGAGTCAAAAAATTGTGGTTTTTAAGCAGACCTAATCACTACAAAACAAATTAAAAATCATCACTATTATCATCACTATTTAATTAAATTAATAATCTTTTTCATTATACATACCAGANAAAAAAAAAAAAAAAAAAAAAAAAAAAAAAAAAAAAAAAAAAAAAAAAAAAAAAAAAAAAAAAAAAAAAAAAAAAAAAAAAAAAAAAAAAAAAAAAAATAGAAAGTATTCGTCACTAAATTAACATTGTCAGTAAAATAATAAATTCTACCGTTCAGCAAAAGGAGTACCAATAATACAATCCAGATAAAAATGTAAAAATTCAAAATATTTGACTGTCAGAATCATTTCACTACATCTCATTTTACTGGAGGCATTTTTATAACCCTGTAATTTTCAATAAAATTATGAATGATATTTTAAACGGAAAAATTTCCTTAAGAAGTAAGAAATTCCCTCTGGCAGTTAAGCCTCTTCTCTTATGTATTATACAATTTATTTTTAAAAAATAATGGAAAATGACACTCTAAATACAAGGCAATTTAATTTCTTTCTCTCTTATATTCGTGCAGGTGCTGAAGAAGGCACATTGGATTATTTCGAAAGGTCAGCTTCATATCGGAAAGTTCAAACGAAGAATATATAACCTGATATATTTTATGTATCTTTTATTTATACGAATGTAATTTTATTCATTTTTATTCATTTTATTCATATTAGGAATGAAACTTAGTAAGAATTTTTATCTTTTGCATTATGTTTGGCTGTAGTTGTTGATTTATTTTTATGAAGTAGGTAACGTTGTTAGTTTATTAAAAATAAATAATATTAACAATAATAATGTGTTTATTGGTATAAAATGTGTATTCTAGATAATAATAATTAATCTGAACTATAATTTAGAGGATAATGACTTTAAAAATATAACTTTTGTTCAACAATAAGCCACAAATGATCTGAATATATTGTGGGAACAAGGTAATCACAGAGGTAATCCTACATCAATTGAGCACCTACTGCAAGTCTTAGAAACTTGTTTCGTAAGTCTTTCCCACCTTCAACTAATGATACTAATGATACTGCAGCATCGCAGGCTGCGTGACATAATGACTCTACATGTGGAATTTTTAACCGGGGGTGCGAAGGGTCGCTGAAGGAGTCATAAGGTTTGTGGACAATCAATTTTCATAAATACCAACTTTATATTAAAATAATAATATATTAATCATAATATATCGAATATAATTGAACCCACATATTCAAGTAATATCTTGTAATTATAACAGAGAAAGACAGATAAAAATAATCCCCACAACCGAGTAGTAAGCTTCAAATACCGGCGACTTTATTTATTGTATTGTATATTATTATTGTTTATTTTTATTGTTCTATTGTATGTTGTATATTGCTTCCAAGCTTACCGAAGGTAATGGAAGCTATGTGATCGTTATGAGGAACAAAAAGTGTTCATGCATCCAAATTAAAAAAATCGAAGACACGAATGCGTTTTAGACAACAGGGAAAATGTTTGGTCCCTTTTTTACTTATGGTCCATTGATCTGTTGTTTAATTTTTGGAATCAACATTATATTAAAATCTATCAGTCCAATTTAATAAAATTTATATGGTAGGTCATAATTAGCCCATTATTGGCCCCTACCAGTTTTAAACTTTCTGCGCCAATTTGTTTCTCCTCCACGTGCGTCCAAATATACTTTTAGTTACACCTGTATCTTAAAACGTACTTATCTGATTATTAAGAAATTTTAATGTTTAGAAAGTAGCCCGCAGATAGTCCCACATTAATTTATACCTTCAGTACTCTGTACATTTTGAAAAATTGATACCTAAATTTATGAAAAAATCAAAACAATTTTGATACCTTTCATAAACGGAGGGAAAATTGAATAAATTTGACAATGATAGGTTGCAAAAGCATAAAGTCATTAAATAATAAGAAATAAGACGTGAGGAAACTATGCGACACACTAATTGGCTGACTATTTATAGGGTTGAGAGCTCAGAAAGAATACCCTAATACTTTTTTTTATATATATGACAGGCTTATCATAGTCAAAAAGATCTACAATTTTTAAAATACAAATATTAAATATTGTGCAGAAAATGTACAAAAATTGCTCAAAACATTAGAGAGACGGTACATTATTGACGTTTTCTAAATTTTACTGAAAACGGTGGCACTTCAAAATATACAGAGACATTTAGAGTTAAGACTACAATAGGGTTAAGAAACGCTGCTCAATCTTATAAGGATTTATATTTTTATCGTTAAATGATTCCATTAAGTTGTATTCGGAGAGAGATATTGTGAATATTATCTTCATAAGAAGCGAGTTAGCTACTGGATTTCAGCTTGCAGATTGTCACGTCTGTCGTTTTACGATCATAAAGCAGTTAAAGCACTGATAAGGTAGAACGAGGATGGAAGTGAGAAGGCTCACAGGTTTGACTGATTGGCTCCAGGTATGTGCCGTCACAGCTTGAAGGTTTGGCCCAGACACTCTTACCTGTCTACTGATCGCAGTTCAAGTGACATGAAACGGCGCATTGTTTGATCGGCTTAATCTTCTAGTTCGAAGCTCTCCCGCATCCTCCTCGTATTTTAAAATGTACTTTCACTCTCTCCAGCGAAATTTCTTTATTCTTTCAAACAAATCTGGTCTCTCTCATTTGTACGAAGAATGCTTTGATACATCTTACTTCTTTTGTACCATTAAATAAGATTTAAATGGAAACTTCAGCTGACTCCCATGAAGATGATCTTAGTATTGGAAATGAAATACCGGCGCCTAAATCCATAAAAATGTGTTCATTAGTTGAATACAAAAATTTTGATATATTGAATAAGCGAATAACTAAACGAATATCAATTAAATAAAATTCGAGGATAAAAGTAGTAAGAGAAACATAGAGGTAGTTAGATGTGTACAGAGGTGGTTAGAAGTGAAGAAAAGTGTTCAGTCAAAAGTAAAATGTTTTGGATTTCACAAGTTTCAGAAAGATTTAGCAAAGTTAGCAAATTCGAAACTTGGATTTTTCCTTATTTGCCATTTAATCAGCAAAATAATAATAAAAAAAAAACAACAAAAGCCAAGCAAAATAATAACAAAGCCTACTTGTATCACTAAATATCGAAAAGCTAAAGTGATATTTATAATTTTGTTTAGGTAACAGAAGGATGTGAACCGACCAGTAAATGTGAGGAAGAAAACGGAAGGATGTGAACCGACCCCGACCAGTAACTGTGAGGAAGAAAACGGAAGGATGTGAACCGACCAGTAACTGTGAGGAAGAAAACGGAAGGGTGTGAACCGACCAGTAACTGTGAGGAAGAAAACGGAAGGATGTGAACCGACCAGTAACTGTGAGGAAGAAAACGGAAGGATGTGAACCGACCAGTAACTGTGAGGAAGAAAACGGAAGGATATGAACCGACCAGTAACTGTGAGGAAGATAACGGAAGGATGTGAACCGAACAGTAACTGTGAGGAAGAAAACGGAAGGATATGAACCGACCAGTAACTGTGAGGAAGAAAACGGAAGGATGTGAACCGAACAGTAACTGTGAGGAAGAAAACGGGAGGATGTGAACTTTTAAAATAATATTTACTGAAATAGATAGGTATATTCTTTTCATAATCTATGTGACAAATATATATCTATTTCAGCAAGTTTCCAATTTATTCTCAAAGAGGACTACTAAAGAGGACTACTAACACTAACAACTCACAGTAAGCTTACATTTTAAGTTAAGCAAACCTGTGAAATTAATCCACTACAGTTAAATTATGGTTGTTTATAATTATATGATATTTTCTATTAAAGTTAAACTAATTAATTATAATTGAAGTTTAAATGTTAGTTTTGTATTCATTACGGCAATTTCTCTTAAAAGTGGCGTCGGTGTATTTTAAAATTCTCACGGTATAAAAACGTCAGTGGAAGAGGTAATAGTTGAAGATTTGATATGTGGGCTGGTTAGAGTCGTGTCCATGTGCTGGATTTGCTATTCCAGGCTTGTACAGTATTAATTTAAGTTTCTGTGAGTAGGATATATTAGGTAACATGAAGTAAAGTGCGTGATTCATTCGGCCCACAAACCGTTCTACATAGACTTGGAATTGAGGCTGTCAAAACAGAGTTCCGCGAACGAATATCAATTAAATAAAATTCGAGGATAAAAGTAGTAAGAGAAACATAGAGGTAGTTAGATGTGTACAGAGGTGGTTAGAAGTGAAGAAAAGTGTTCAGTCAAAAGTAAAATGTTTTGGATTTCACAAGTTTCAGAAAGATTTAGCAAAGTTAGCAAATTCGAAACTTGGATTTTTCCTTATTTGCCATTTAATCAGCAAAATAATAATAAAAAAAAAACAACAAAAGCCAAGCAAAATAATAACAAAGCCTACTTGTATCACTAAATATCGAAAAGCTAAAGTGATATTTATAATTTTGTTTAGGTAACAGAAGGATGTGAACCGACCAGTAAATGTGAGGAAGAAAACGGAAGGATGTGAACCGACCCCGACCAGTAACTGTGAGGAAGAAAACGGAAGGATATGAACCGACCAGTAACTGTGAGGAAGATAACGGAAGGATGTGAACCGAACAGTAACTGTGAGGAAGAAAACGGAAGGATATGAACCGACCAGTAACTGTGAGGAAGAAAACGGAAGGATGTGAACCGAACAGTAACTGTGAGGAAGAAAACGGGAGGATGTGAACTTTTAAAATAATATTTACTGAAATAGATAGGTATATTCTTTTCATAATCTATGTGACAAATATATATCTATTTCAGCAAGTTTCCAATTTATTCTCAAAGAGGACTACTAAAGAGGACTACTAACACTAACAACTCACAGTAAGCTTACATTTTAAGTTAAGCAAACCTGTGAAATTAATCCACTACAGTTAAATTATGGTTGTTTATAATTATATGATATTTTCTAAAGTTAAACTAATTAATTATAATTGAAGTTTAAATGTTAGTTTTGTATTCATTACGGCAATTTCTCTTAAAAGTGGCGTCGGTGTATTTTAAAATTCTCACGGTATAAAAACGTCAGTGGAAGAGGTAATAGTTGAAGATTTGATATGTGGGCTGGTTAGAGTCGTGTCCATGTGCTGGATTTGCTATTCCAGGCTTGTACAGTATTAATTTAAGTTTCTGTGAGTAGGATATATTAGGTAACATGAAGTAAAGTGCGTGATTCATTCGGCCCACAAACCGTTCTACATAGACTTGGAATTGAGGCTGTCAAAACAGAGTTCCGCGTGGCTCTTTCGTAAAGCGAATAGAAGTTAGTTATCTACAATATAATTCAATATTATTAAGAAATCTGTAGGTTTTTAAAATAAATATAGCACTAACTCAAAGGGCAAAATGCACTAATCGACTAATACAATAATAATTTGGTAAAACTAATGACTGATTATTGCATTGTTATCGGAAATACGTTACCTGTGCTTGTTTTTAGCTTTTTAGATAGTTGGTAAGTGGGTCAAATTTATGTTACAAGATATATTCTGCATAAAAATATTAAAAGACAGAAAACAGTCTCACTCACCTTTGGTCTTTGTTGTATGAAAAGCCTCACAACTCAAAGAGTTTTTTCCGTCCACCGACTTTAAACCCGCCTTAAATAGCCATTCGAATCCTCTACAAAAGAAATCATAGATACACTTTAAAATGTTTCTTCACTTTAAATTTTTTTTCTTTATAGCTAGTAGTTATCAAAACTTCCGTTTTTAGCTCTGCAATCTTTGTAGAAACTGCGTTTATTGAGCTGAGCGAAGCGAAGCTCTTATACTACACTTTGCATTTTTTATGATTAATACTCCTCTTGAACGGCTGAACCGATCTGCACAAAATTTGGCATGGTCATAGTGACTAACCACAGGAAGGTATAAATCTGAAATGGACTAAATCGGTACACAGGGGTACGGGGTACGGAGTACAAAAGTTTTCTCCTGAACGACTGGTCCGATTCGCACAAAATTCGGCCGAATCATAGTGACCAACCACAGGAAGGTATAAATCTGAAATGGTCCAAATTGGTACACGGGGGTACGGGGTACAACATTTAAAATAGTTTATGCCCTTCAAGGTGCATGGCATGTCATTGGAAAGCGCTTTAAGAATACAGTTATTGTTGTTATGTCATATTTTAATTTATGAGGGGTTATTGGTAAAATAGAAAAAAATAAAATAAATTAATTAATATATGGTTAAAACGCACGCTCAGCTCAATATTGCATGCATTGCACACCTAGTTACTTATTAATTTTAATACATCAATTAAAACAATTAAAATTATGTTGATGGAAAATATAACAACTTTATTTTGAAGCTATTGAGCTGAAAATTTAAAAATAACATCTCTGCATCCACAGGTCATATTAAAGAACGCAACACAATACTTAGGATTTCTTTCTTAAGGAAGTACATTTTAACTTGCAAAGTAGATAAATAAAAAGTCTTAAAGTGTTTCTAATTTATCAAAAATTTAACCTGTAAAGTTTTCTCTTCCCTGCAAACGATGGCATATAATATTCTTTATTTTTATTTTCATTTCTTTTTAAATAACATCAAAAAGCTATTACATATATATTTTTTTTTTAGAGAAAAATAAAGATAAACACTTATTATTTCAGGCAGATGCATACGTCTGTTTATTTTTTCTTTAAAACCCACCAGGAGAAAACAAAGTCTGCTTTGACGTTTAATAATAAAAACACGTCTAGACAAATACATATCAATGTCTAAAATTCACGCGTTTTCTACTATATGTTGCTTTTTTTCGACTCTGTGTTTATTTGACAAGACATATTATTTGGCAGGCTGAGATTGTGTTTCGACACAAAACTACCATATTGCACAATGTCAGAGAGAGACAGCGTATTAGTTATTTTTAATGAAGGAAAATCTTTTTTTAAAAGACTTAGACAGTTTTAAGCAAACTTTCTAATTTTTAGAAATAGCTTTAATTTGACGGGTAGTGGAGTATAACCCTTGACCAGATTTAAATTATTCTAAAGATTGTCTTACTAATAAAACCTTTTTACTTTTTCTCATATAAGTAGGATATATAAAGAAAAAGTATAGTGATAACTCGAAAATTCAAATTTGATGGATTTACAGGTTTTGAGGTCTTCTAAGTTCAATTTTTTTTTTTTTTTTAATCTTTCGACTGTAGTTTGAGCAGAATCGTGAAACCTAAACTATTACCTGTTTAGATGAAAATTGGCTTCCATTTCAAGGGAAATAATTCCTTGAAGCGAAATCGATAATTAATTAAAGCTCCAAATTTAGGGGTGCGTCCCCTCAATCATTGAAACCCGTAAAAAGAAACATTTTACGAAAACGATTCCGACGAATTTTTTAGACAATTCTAAAATCTAACCATATAAGTCATTTTCCAGGAAATATAGTTAAAGAATAAATTGTTTGTGCGTGAAAGCTCACGTAAAAAGAGTTTCGTTGGTATTGGGAACATTAAATTAGAATAAGGAGGGGGGGGGATGGAAAATTTTGATGTTTTTGTCAAAATGGCATGGCAAATTAAACACTTTCCACAAATTTTATATATTTTTGTAATCTAATCTTCAATACCTTTCATTTGATATCTCACTCAAAATTAAAAAAAAATAATGTCCCCGTGACGGGAATTAGCCGCTACTTAGGATTCCAAGTTAATCAGGTCGAATTTCCAATCTTATTTTTTCTTTGGCCTATCAGACCACACATTATGCATAATTTTTTTAGTAACAGCAGAAATAGGGCCGGGGAGATAACAAAATTTAGATGTTTTTCGACAAAATGGCATGGAAAATTTAACACTTTCCACAAGTGTTATATACTTTTGTAATTTACTCTTCAATACCATTCATTTGATACCCTTCTTGAAATTAAAACAAAAAATCGAAATATCCGCCATTTTTTTTTACCAGCTGATAATTTTGAGTTTGCTATATTTTACCCGTGGGCACGTCAAAATGATCTTTAATACTGGATAGTTTTATGTTTTTATCTCTTTTGATTTAAATGTTATTTGAACCGTACCAGAGTGACAGACAGACAGACACAGGAACGAAACTATAAGCGTTTCTTTTTTTTTTTGTTTTACCAACGAAACCCTAAAAAATAGCTTTAAACTTACCCGGGTTCGATTCCTCGCCGGTAAAAAGTTTTATAGCAAATTTTGACAAAATGTTAAGTAATAATTAAATGTAAACTCGAAAATAAACTGTAATAATATATATATTAGAATTAGAGTGTTAAAAGGGGGTTCTCTTGTTTTTATGATTGAGAATCGGTAGAATCAACTAATTTTATACAAGTTGGTATAGACGTTTACGATGATACGGTCAAAAGATTTTGAAACACATTGCCTTGTTCAAGTCATTTCTCAATATGGGGTTAAAAAATGAGAGTCATTAACTAATAACCCCATGTAAACGACTGATGAACCTAATAAATTATCATAAAATTTGTAAAACCACCCTATAGGAACATCCCTGCAATATATAGTCATACACAACCATTAGTCATTCTTTCTCTAAATATATTATCTTCAAAACTAAATAATGTTATAATTATATGTTTTCTCATTTTCGTTTAAAAAAAAAAAATACATCTATTTGTATTAAATACTCACGACCTAAGTTATAAATAATAGGTTGCTCACGGCTNATTAGTCATATGTGTGTGTGTGTGTGTGTGTCGGTGTGTATATATATATATATATATATATATTTGTATAAAATATAATATAATGGAAACGCGTGTTCGAATAGAGGTATATATAGGATGTGCTGTCTGAGATGTAAGATGTAATACCCTCTTATTAAAATAATTTGTTTTATTTATTGTGTAATATTCTTTAAAGTTAGCCTGTTTTTAATGAAAACATATTAAAGTTTAATATTAAACAACATAAAGGCGTGAAGTTAAAAATTATTTCTCACTAAATGCTTAAAAATATATTGCAATATTATGTGTCAAATTATTAGCTTTTGTGTTATATGACATGATATTATTTGACTTGTAATTTCGTGGAAAATTTATAATAGGCAACTTTTGTATTAAAAAACAAAAAAGCAAAAAAAAAACTTTATAGTTAATATGCAACACTGTATAAAAGAACGGATAATAGTATACAGCGATATTTCTTTAACATTATGGATATATTAAAACAACAATATTTTTATACCTGTAACTTTATGACTACCCTTTTATAGAGACACAGGGAAGCTTATAGTAGGTGAGATATTACCGATGTTTTAAGAAATATGAAATAAATTGGCAATGTATGCCTAAAAAGTTTGTAATACTAGTTGCATATTGCATATTCTTTTTCTACTCTGCAAGACCAATATATTACAAACATTATATTATACTAAAATATATTATGAATAATGTATTATATGTCGTCATGCTACCAAAAATAGTTATTTATTCATCTAGGGAGTAAAGTAAGCCATTATCCCCTGTGCAAACTGTGCAAATAAGTTGGTTCTTTACCAACATTAGTCATTAATTCTCTACTATTATAAAATAATTACGTTGGCAATCCTTTTTTTCTCCCTGGTTTCACTTTTCCCCCCACTTTTTGACTTCAGGGAAGAAAATCAAAAAATTTTCTCCCCACTGGAGACAATTTTTTTTTTTTTTGCCCGTCCATCATCATAAAATATTAAGTATTAAAATAAAAAAACAAAACAATACAGTTGTTGCAAATGCTTCCTGTGTACCGATTTTCCCTCAAATCAGTCATTGTTATGCCATTGTTAACCCCCCCCCCCCCAAAAAAAAACTGCTAAAGCACTTAACACCTAGTTATAAAAGTCTCTAATAAGAAGAACTCATTACCTACACAACTTCAATTCAACTTAATACCTAGTAGGTATATGAAGCGGAGAACACAGCTATCAACAAGTGTCTCGTCAATTGACGACAAAACGTTCACAATGTTAAAATTATCACCAGCTGTTTGTTTCCATGTTTTCCTTTTACAAGTCAGCAATTCTAACCGCAGTTATCTGATTTTAAATTTTCGTTTTGAATTGACGTAACAAAGTTAACCACACATTTTTCTGGATACAAGTTAACAAAAATTTGTTGCCTGGTCGATACACCGGAATTATCCATGAAATCGTCTTTATTAAAAAATGATAAATATCTTCCGATTCACTCAATATTTTTGATCGCAGCGTCACACAGCTAGCAGTCCTTGCGTTTTTTTTCTGATTATTAGATTCAAATAAAGTTTATAAAAACCGTTTTATAAAAACGGTTCATGTTATCGAAGTTAATTATGAGTATGTACCTTAAAATACTTTGATTTACCTATCATAATTTTTAATAAAAACATTTAAAAAATTATTACTAGAGGCACCTCTGGATAAATTTTATATATGTATTATTTTAATTTCATCTGATATTATATGAAAAAGATATTATCTTTAGGAAATTTTATAATTAAAACTATATCTTCAGAAGTTGTCAATTATTAAGGAGCTGTCTGTATCTTAGCATACACTTTTTCGTAAAAAAAAAATAAATAAATAAAAAAAAGATGATTTTATTATTCTTGTTTTATATGCTCTTAAACAATGATTGACTATTATAGAATCATCTTGTATGATTGAAGATTAATTAATAATGATATGTAAATTTATGACTTTAAACTAATCGAATTATTGATATTTATTCGTTCTAAAACTGACTTGTTGTTATAAAATCTTGATTCAAATTATTGTGTTAATGTCAGAGATATGATCATTCTCAAACCGGAGATTGATGTCTCCACTGTAAATCAGTTGGATTGCTACAACAGAAGATGTAACTAATCTAGCTGCGCTTGCACGGAGTTACATCATCCAGTTATGACAGGTGCTTCCCTTCATCTTCATCTAGGGGTCATCTGCTCCGACTTAGGGGTCACCGCAGTTTAAATTGGCGATATGCGCCAATAAACTCTTCGATAAAAAACCGCTAATACCTAAGACGGGGACTTTCGGAAGAATCAAAAGGCGATAAGTTTCAAGTCGAAGAGTGAAAGTACTCTCTCGTCTTGATGAGGTAAGACTTACCAGCACTCGGGGCTTTGTACAGGGACTTCGTGAGCCAGATCAAGTCGACCTTAAACTTAAATCAAGTCGAGTTAATGCAGATCAGGCTTAGATAAGTCATCTGTGGGATGAAGTTCACAGACTTTGTTTTCCTCCTTTCTATATTTTCTTTTTTTTTTCCTAAAAGTCATTTATTTTGTTAAGGTAGTGAGAAAGTTTTCACCTTAAAACTATAACGCATTCAGTTATAATAGATTTATATTTTATTAAACAAATGTATGCCATGTATAAATAAGTAGTCCTTTGAATATATCTAAATTACAGTAAAAATGTTACCAACTTACACGGCCGAGAAGAAGATTATTATAGAAAGGAATGCGTACATCTACACGCAATCATTATGTGAAGAGATTCTTAATGTTTAGATTAATTGCTGTAAATAAACCAAAGTTAGGATCTTAACTCTTAAGAATATGTTTATAAACAAAATTTTAAGTAATTTCGATTGAATAGTTTAGAACCTAAATTAGAAATTAAGTGAAGAAGGTTTTAAACTCCACGGCGTTGCTTAATAGCGACCATCATCACTTCAAACCTATAATAAATTATGATCATTTTTATTTGAATCCTCTTGAAAGTTTTAATTTTCACATTTAGGAAGGTTGTGCAAAATTTAATATTTAGTAAAAGTGATATCAGCAGTTTAATTTGCAATGGTTCCAAATTTACTTTTTTCCATTCTCTTCACATTCATTACCTGTCCAAACATTTGCACCGTCTTTAAAATAAAATATTTTTATTAATTCTTCGAAGTTTTACTTTTTACGGAACCCACTCATATTACATATCTAATTCACCGTTTCGGCTAATGGAATTAATGGAAAAAAGAAACGGTGGCTAAGAGGCCAAAGGCCGATACCGCACTCTTCGATCCGCCTACATCTCTAATAGTACGAATTATATACGGTAAATGCGCTCCATACACCACTGAATGCAGCTTCCCTTGCAATGGCCCAGTCTTTTTGATTACTTGGGATGATAGTACCAGTCGTTTAGACTTACACTGTACTTTCTTCACTAAATGCCTCTCACTTCTGTTAAGTTCTATACAGGTTGTACAACAACTGCAGTTGAAGTTATTTTGAAGTGGAAAGGTCATAAGGTGTTCTTATGACTTGGAACAGAATGTTTATTACAATAAAACGAACCCATTCAACCGAATTACTTTTAATGGTTCTACTTCAACTGAAGAGAACGGTAGGTAATTTTTCAAAACATTGCGTTAAACACATAAAAACTGTTTTGAACTTTAATGAATTCTTTAGGTCTCCAAGGGAATTTTTACTGAGTGACTCAGGATTAAATTTCAAAGATTAAGGATCACAGTAAAAGTCCATAAGAGAATATAAACATGTAAGAATATAATATTTCAGCAATCACTTTTTTGGAACCAGTGGCGACGATAACGGGCCCGCAGGGCCCGCGGTGCGGGGGGCCCCGGGGATCTGGGGGCCCCTGGGGGCTCCTGGAAGGGAAACAGAGGGGCCCCTACTAAAAGTTTGCGGGGGGCCCCCAATATCTTACTGCCGTACGATGAGACACTTTTAAAAACAACACTGGTTAACTGATACCTATCTTAATATTTTATGTTAATATCGTGTATTACCCAAGTACGCTTAGACCCTTCATCAGATTACATAATTTACTTATTCGAGTATTTTTAAACTTCATGCGAGTGTTTCAATTGTTTTAAACATTATTAAAACATGTGCTCCGTCCTTGAAAGACAAACCCCATTACGTTTTAAAATACTCCACCCTTTCGTACTTCAGTTCTTTTCTTAAAACAGATAACAAATTCCAGTAAAATTTAAAGTTACAACGGCCCAGATTATAAATATTACACGAAGTGTGATGTAAAGTAAGCGCCTTGAAGCGAAGCTTTTGTTGGAAATCTATCGATGGTTGGAAGTAAGTAAGTACTTAGAGTTAGTACTTAAGTTAAAGTTTCATAACTTGCCCCACGGTCTGTACTCAAGTACACTTGAGTATCGAGTTGTATCATCTAGAAATGCTTTGAAGACCTGGATCTGACCGCTACTTACAACAAACCGTAACGTTACTCCTTAACAATACCTAACCTCTCCAATTAACCTTTTACTGCATTTTTAGACTTCATCCCCCTTTCAATTTTTAGTTGCAGTTACAGAGTTAAATTTTTATGATATTTATATTCAAGTCTAGTTCAATACACATTTTGTTCTTTTTTGGAACCACTGTCCATGACGGCAGTAGCCTCCTCAACAAGTCCCCTCCATTCTCTCCTGTATTGGGCCAACCTTAACAACTCCTCTCCATTCTGTTCTGTCCTGAGCTTACCTCCTTGGGTTATTCATCTAGCTCATAATAAAAAATATCCGAATCAGGGATTTAATTGGTCCAGACCATGCAGACCAAATAGTCAGTGATCTTTATTCCCTTCTTCAGTTATCTCTCTCCCTAAAAGCCTTTAATCCCTCTGATGAAATTTTCACTATCGAAAACATAAATCAAGAAATTTTCCTGGCCCTATAGACCTATTATTATTAGATTCCACCCAGTCACAAATATAGTTTCCATTCACATCACTCCACTATCAAACAATGTCATTGCATCCTCCCTTGAGAATTAAAAGTACTGTTCAGCTTTTAGTACAGTAAAATTAGGCTAAAACCCAAACATCAAAAAAAAAAAAAAAAAGTTCTAACCAAAGCCAAATTGTTCTATGCCCTCCTCGTAGTGAGTGATAAAAAGTTGCACGACTTGCAGCGTCGGGTTTGGCCGGGAGGGGGGAGGAAAGGGGGGTAAAAAGGTATATTTAATCGTTCTTCGCAAATATCTCGAAAACTATGAGGTTTAGCGCTAACTGTGTTATATACAAAATTAATCTAATTAAAATTTTGAACAGAAATGGACTAATGTATTTTTGTGTTAAAGTTAACGATTACGGAGTTATGAAGCTGTAAAAATAGCGCTATTTTCCATTTTCCTTCAAACGTTTTGGAAAGATTTTTTTTATTACAGTTAGGGTGGTGAGCCTAAATTTGCAGCTTCGAAATGACTGTTCGAAAATTGGCAGTTTTTCCAAAAAAAAAAAAAAATAAATTTTAAATATTGCTCTTGTTTCGGGCCCAATATCGGCATAAAACCGCTCACTTACGAGAAAAGCCATAAGAAACGAAGTTTTAGTAAATTTATTTGGCTTTCAGACAAGCACAAAATGAAACCTGTAGACGAAATAGTTCTCCTGCAATCGTAAAAAACCAAAAAAATCTAAATTTTATGTTTTAAAAAATTAGCCTAAACAACTTCCAAAAACAATTTTCGGGCATTTGATGGAAGAAAAATGTGTGGAATCATGTTTTAAGGTGGAAAAGTGTAATTAAGACCATGTATTTTCATTTAAAAGTTCCAAGCAAAATAGAAAAATGTGATATGTTTACCCTTCATAACTCCGTAATCCTTAACTTTAGCACAAAAATGCATAAGTCTATTTCTGTTCCAAATTTTAAATAGATTAATTTTGTATATAACAAAGTTAGCGCCAAACCTCATAGTTTTCGAGATATTAGCGAAAAACGATTAAACATACCTTTTTACCCCCCTTTCCTCCCCCCTCCCGGCCAAACCCGACGCTGCAAGTCGTGCAACTTTTTATCACTTACTACGAGGAGGGCATAGAAAAATTTGGCGTGGGGTTGAACTTTTTTTTTTGGATGTTTGGGTTTGGACAATTTTTGAGCTAATTTTACTGTACTATTTCTTCTCAAACGATTTTTTTATTATTATTATTATTACTATTATTACTAAACGAGTTTATTGCATCATCATAATCAATTGAACTAGCTACATTACTCTCAATGATGATTTGATTCATTAATCAAAATTTATTCCTTTTTTTACCATTTTATTTTTGCTTTTATGAAAATGGAAGTAATATGGTGATACCCTCCAAAACGTGATTTTTCATCTCGTTTTGCCTCCTCTCGGGCATGCCGCCTGGGGCACCAGCCCCCTGCAACCCCCAACCTTCCCTAGATTAGGTTCAGCCCAGACGAATTGTACTGGAAGAATAATATGTTGATCGGTCAAGTGGTTGAAGGAAGGCACTCCAGCGGATGTTTTGATAACTGTAAGAGGCCGTGTGTTGTATTGCGTATTGTGATTAGTTCCCTCGTATCGAACGTTTGATTGCCTGGTTTCAATCCGTTTGTCTTTGATGTGTTGAATCGATGCTTGATTGATTCCAGGTGTTTTTACGAATTGCGTAACGTAGATTTCTAGATGAATTGAACTCGGTTGTTTGATACTGCGAGGGGTTGTCTCACATCTTTGTGCAGTGTTGCCGTAAGACTCTCAGTTCCTTATATTGTTTAGTTAGCACCGTTACAAATTCTAGGTCCTCTAAAGTAAATCACTCCTATTATGACTTCTTTTTCAAGTGAAGGATATAATTAAGGTCAAAGTGTAAAATTGTAAAAACCTAAAGTTTGACGGATGAGGTCCTTGACGTCGGTGAAGTAATGTACTAGTAATTAAGATCTTTGGTAAAAATAAATATGTATTACATGTTTTTACAAATGGTATAAATATAAAAACAACTGGTTTTAGAATTTACCCTAGTATGGGTATAGATTTATAATATACTCATATACCTATAATATATTCTCAACAAAAACCTAACCGTGAAAAGGACTAAGTTTAAGACTCCCTCCGCAAAAAAAAGTCGGCAAATTAAAGTATGGATATCTACATTTTGGGCAAGTCTGCTCTTTCTTTACTCCATAGCCTCACTTCAATCCTACTTTCATGAGTAACACTGCTCTTTTATTTTTATTGCTTACCACTTAGCTAGTTTCTCAATTAGGAATATTTGTGTCAAAAATTAAAAAATACAAAAATATTATTAAATATATATATTATTTTTATTTTCTTTTCTTAATTAAAGGTACACTTCTTGCTGGAACTCGTCTTTGCGCTTTAACAAATCCACACATGTATGCAGGGTGGTACAGGTTTAATCTAAAAAAAAATATAAATAAATAAATAATGGTGGTTAGGGGACCTCAAATGCGGCAAAAAAACTTATAATTTTTTATTGATTTTTTGTATTAGAAAATTTCATATAAGATCAAGTTCATTTAATACCTAACACCCCCCCCCCCCTTCAGCCATATGGTAATTTATTACATCAAAACTATAATACTAGACAAGATCACTACCCGTACGACTTTTTTTAGACCCTATTTCAAACCGTCATTGCGTGGCTTTCATCCAATCGTTTTTAAAGTTATAGGTATGAATTTTAAAGTAGTATTTTTATCTGTTTATGATAAATTATATCTTGATAGTTTGATATCTAAGATAATTATGTATGTAACATAACACTATATCTAATTTATCAATAGTAATTTACGAAACGTGATTGGCGGACTACTTTTGACAGTGCATTCTTGATCTTTGACTGGACACAAAAGCTTGAGGTCTAGAGAGGATCCTGTGTGTTTCTTTTATTTCAGCATACAGTTACAGTTATTGAGCTCAACTATTCCATTGTGAATGGAATCGTTTACTTGTTTGATATCACTGCGTATTTCTACATCTTCCAGTTCCAGCATCTCTTATTGCTACACATCTATTATCCATGATTATCTTTCAACAATCCCAATATCCATTTATACTCTATTTTATAATTTTTTCGTTGTTACAAAAAATTTGTGGATTTTATTTTCTTTTTTTGTCAACCTTTTCTCTCTCCTAGTAAGCTTTATATATTATTTTATTTTGATTCATTGAAACTACTTCTTTTTTTTTTTTTTTTTTTTTTAGTATAAAAAAAGCATGCACATGACTTTTTTCCCGGTAAAAAAATGTATTGAGTCATATATCTCATACTGTCCATATAAAAACCAATAGGATATTATATGTTTTACGTGATCCTCGGTATAATACCTTACCAAGTAAAACATTCGATTGTCAAACATTCAATAAGAATCAGATGAAAGCTGTGATATACTGTCTACAGTCCACTACTGTATCTAGAACACGATGAAATGTCAAAAGGTATTGCACACGATATGAGGCAGATGAACAAATCTGAAGGTAAATTAAAAAGATTTTCTAGCTTCGCCTACCTGCTTATTAGAACATAATACTCATAAATAAATGAAATATGGAAAAATATTAACAAGACAAACCACCTAATTTAGTCAACTTCTCTTTGAGGCTTGTTGAAATTAGTTATCATATACAGATTTAAAGGAATTATTCCCACATCAGAAAATAGTATCCGCAAAAATATTCATCAGAAAAAATGCTAAAAAAAAAATAAAGAAAATAAAGAAAAATGGTACTGTAGTATTATAATACTATATAGGCCTATAGTGTAAGATTTATATATACATCAAATTATTTTAAGAAAATGATGGATGATTTTGTAGGAAATATTGTTGACACATGTATTTAATTTCCTTCTTTCTTTATATATACAACTCAAATCTGAAAGATTGTGGATTTCTACTTTTTTACAAATGTATGTATAATTATTAAATAGGTATAGTGACGAAATTCGATCTGTATTTTACTACAGCTAGTGTTGTTTTACTCAATAAACTGAATTACTCCAGCTTTACTATATCAATAAAGCTTCGCTGTATCAGTAGAGCTTCAGTATATCTGAGCTTTATTGACTAATATGGAATGTTATCCAGAACTAATATTACTTTTAAAATACTCTATTCTTACCTCCTGTGTTCATTATTTGAAGCAATTTCAGTAATTGCAAATACGATTTCAATAGTAAGGTTTATAAAAAAGTAATATTAATTGCACAGTCTCCAGCAATATCAATGAAATTCGTAGGGCGTAGCATCGAGAGAACTGTACCCAAAACTAAATTGAAAGAATCACTATAATTACACATATTACGCAGCTGACTATCGCCGTTTTAGCACGCTTTAATTAGGTTTAAGGTTGGAAAACTGTTTATAATATTGTGTTTGTCCTTATTCTATTAATTTATAGTAATTATGCATATTTCACTGTATTCTGTTCTATCAACAATAGATTATTTATTCCTGTATATTTTATCTAGTGATGTACCAGCTGTCTTACTCACTACATCTTCTCTCTTTCTCTCAATTGTTTGCACAAGTTCACTGCTTATTTATTATTGGTTAAAGAAATTCTTTAAGCTAACTTCTCCCCCAATACCCCTGCTATGGCTTCTTAAAACCACCGACTGAGTTAAATAGGTCATAAGTATCTACACCGCTACTACTCTCCGTATTTATGGCCATTGATTGAGTTAGACAGGTCATATAAGTATACTCAACGTTAGTCATTATCACTGTGGGTGATAATGACCAATGAGTATCGGTTGAGTTAGAATGTCATAAACCTTAAGACTGTCTTTTTCTTTTCATTATGATTATGTTTAACCTATGATTATGCTAAGAATCTCCGATGCAACTATGTGCATTTCAAAACATTCTATATGTTTGGTAGAGAATGAGGAGAGGAAGGTTAGGAGGAGGAAGTGGCGAGGAAGGACGAGGGGGATATGACATTCAAAATGGCGGTAAAAGGATCTAAATATAGGAAAATTGCGGGAAAGGAACAGGGAGATGCCGGGAAGTTTAAACTAAACCCTTAATGCTTAACACTCTATATACAAGAAAAAAATAAATATTAGATGCTAACGCAATAAAAATGTTAGAAAGAATCATTGAATTGGTTTCACAATTGATCCCGTATTTTCTTGAATAGGATTTTAAAACAGAAATACTTAATCTTGTTGATGGGAACCTGCAGAATAAATCTGTAAAAGTTATTACCACGCATTAAAAATGTCGTGATGATCCAAGTACTTATGTGTTTAATTTTTTTTATATGTATCTTCCTTTCTCGCAATTTTACTTTTTTTTCGAACCCGTTAAATATTAGTATTGCGTTAGATATATTACGACCACACAAACTATAAACGTCTTTTTATTTATTTAACACAGTAACGATAGAAAGGATACCTTCATCTGGGTGAGATTTTCCTTAATTTTAGAGATTTGTGATTTCATAAGAATCGAATAAATACATCACATGTGTTGTGTCTCTATTAATATCACATTTGTTAGATTCTGTCTTGGTAAAGTTTATTTCCTACATTCACTTTAACGTTATTAAAATGATCTCGGGTGCTTCTCTGTAATATATGTGGTTGGGTTTGCATATAATATAATATCTTCATTGTATGTAAATGAGCCAAGTCTAATGTTACAACCTGTTTATTAGTTATTTCATTTTATTTGATTTACTAGAGAAAGGTTTTACCTGTTAAAATTCTTCCCATGTGCTCTGATCTTTTCATGTTATCTAACCATGTCCTGTTTTTTCTATATAATATATTAATTATAATTGATTTCTTCTTTTATAGAAATACGATGTTGGAAATCAGTGTGTCTAAAATCATAATTCCGGAACCGAAGTCGTATCCGAAATAAATCGGAGTCTTGCAGGTGAAGCAGCATTTCAATATCAAGCTTTTTTTTCACAAATTCTTGTTTTTCCGGGGAAACCCAAGTTACGAATTCACACTAGTGATTCCGGAATCCGATTCAATAATGAATGGTTCAAACGAAACAAAGAGGCAAGACAGACTATGGTTCAATTCAACGATTGTTGATTTTAAATTTCAGTATTAGAGGTGGTAGGCCGCATTGATTGAAATAATTAAGCAGCTGATGTTGTAGTACAATACTTTAACTCTACAATACTTTCCTTCGCACTCAACCATTTAATTGCTAAACAAAATATTTTAATAACTACATAAATATTAGGAATGGAATATTTTATAATAAATATTTATTTACTTTAAATTTAACTCTGTTCGGCAAGTCAAATTTCCTCCACAGCCTTTGTAAGCCCCAAAGCACTGAAGTACACTTAAGTTTACGTATCGTGTTTCATGGAATTATAATTATAAAAGCGGTAAACGAATTTTTTTATGGTAAATTTTGATGAAGTGTTCAGTAATAATTAAATTTATCTATACAAACTCAAAAATCGAAGCAACTAACACATGGAAAATACCGGACCAAGTAATTATTGTGTACTCGCATATGAGAAATTTTAGAACGTATTGTTTCGGAAAGATTTTAATATACGTATTTTTTGGGTAGGAATACATTGACAGAAAAAGAACTTTCCATATAATGAAGCTATTCCATTCCAAACCAAAGCAGTTCCATTGAAGACTAAGTTTTGCACTAGGTGGGCAACAGGTTTGCAGATTAGAGGAAGTTTTGTTATTCACACCAAACATAAAAGTGAAGAAGGAAACAAAAAAAGGACATTCAATCAAGTCTTATCAGCTACAAATGTAGGATTCAGACCATACTGACTTACAAACCTACTGAGTTACAAATCTAGCAATGAGATAAAAAAGCGCCTTATTAAAGGAGGAATTTAGTGATGGTTAAGTTATGGATGGTCCCGGAATAAATAATAGAGCAATGTGTTAGGTTCTTTTATTTTTTTTTTTCGTAGAACCAGGGGTCATCATAATCTGCCAGGAAAGCTATAAACTCTACCGTAGTTAATTTCATAGGTTTTCAATTATTAATAGTTACACCTGACTCTATCTCTCCAGGAGTGATAATGCACCACTTAAAGAATATATAAATTTGAACTTCATATCGCTATACTGAATGGAGATGTCATTTTACTCTTCTTAGTTAAAAAAAAAAAAAAGTTTTAAATGCAAATCAAATTATTCAATTACTCGTCTTTTAACTCATACAATGAATCTTTATACTCTCTCAATTTGAATAAAGATTAATATAATATGCTAAATAGTTAATAACTAAATGCTAACGTGAAAAATATCAAATACATTATTGTATAGGTTTTTTTCCCAATCATATGGATGTAAAACATAAATCAAAAGAAGATTCTATTTATAACGCTTGTAAAAGTGATAGTCGTTCATCCTTGTGCTTTATCAATTTACATCTAAATAATAAATATATTCGTCGTGCTGAAATATTGCAAGACATACACTAAAATTTCTTACAACATGTGCTTGTAGGTATAGGATGTTACGAGACATCGTAGTGTAGCGCTTTTAATAAATAGACTGCCAATTGGTGTGGCACATAGCTTCCTCGCATCCTATCCTCGTACATTATTGTATTTATTCTGTTACAAGCCATTATTGTCTAATGGGTTTAATTGTTTTCACCGTTTTTTTCAATGTGTCAAAATTGTTTTGATATTTACAAGAATTAAAGTATCTATTTAGCAAAAGTTAAAGAACGCCGACAGTTCAAATTAATCTGGGGCTATCTTCGGGTTACTTTCTATATACTATAAAAGTTTCATTCAAATCAGATTAGTACTTTTGAAGCTATAGGTTAAAATAAATGTATGTTTGTGCGCCTGTGGAATAGAAACAATTAGGCGCAGAAGGTTAAAACTTATATGGGACCAACAATGGGTTATTTATGACCTACCACCCAAATTTCTTTAAAATTGAAAGTGTAGTTTTTAAGATATGGCGGTTCGCAAAAATTGATGGACAGACCGACCGACAGACAGACACGGAACCAAAAATTATCCCTGATGTCTGAAACGGATTTCTGTCTTGGAATTTTTGAAATCGGAGACCTAAAATATTTTCGCTCTTCAGAACGATCACATAGCTTCCGTTACCTTCGGTAACGGAAGTAAATAAGCTCGTAAATAAGCTCGGAAGCAAAATGTAATTGTACAACCTAGAGTAGCGCACTTGTAGATTTGTCTAAGTTTACCTGCGTCACAGCAATGTTAAGTTTTAAACCCTTAGTGTCAAGTCAAAATAGCCTCTTATCAATAATTCAGTAATTTGGCTTTATTGTTGTCATATTTCATCTATTTATTTTCCTTCCGAGTTTACCAAAGGTAACGGGGGGGATATTTCGTTCGATGGTGATCATAACTAGCCCATTGTTGGTTTCATATAAGTTTTAACCTTCTACACCTATTATTTGATTCTCTTGCACGTACAAACAGCAGCACAAACAAACATTTATTAACACCTGTATTTTTAAATATGCTCATCTGATTTGTATTAAATTTGAATGATTTGTCGAAAGTAGGCCAAATATAGTCCAGATTAATTTCAACCACATCATCTGCGCTTTTTAAATTTTAGATCTGATTTGTATAGATGCAAATCAGTGTATCATGAACGAAATCGAACCCTCGACCTCTAGTCGCCTCTACTCATTGATAGGCGTGCGCCTAGAGCACCTCGGCCGCACTTGCTCCTTGAATTTACAAAAATCTTTTTTTACACATATTACAAAAATCTAAACAAAAAAAAAATTACATATTAAAAAAATCTACATATTACAAAAATCTATTATTTGTCAGTATTATATGAGGTAAATGTGATTGTCTTTCTAGAAAGTTTGCTATTGTGCAAAAATGCTACAAGAAATTTGCAATTTTTTACTACGTTTCTATTAATTTGGTATCTTGTTTGTTTGTTTGTCCGCTACAAATCTTGCAATCGAATTTTAACTAACATCCCGGGTAGCTAGACCTTTGAAACTTTCAGAACAGCTCAGAACACGATGATAATGCATTATTTTAATACTTTTAGTAATTTTTCAGCAGAATTTAATTCGTTTTCAGAAAATTTGCTGAATGAAAAGTTAGTTCGGAAAAAATCCGCAAGTTATTTTATTTGTTTTGTCATATCCCATAATATTTACAATCTTCAATTTGACAGGTTTCAAATTCATGATTTTTATAAACATAGAATAATACTATATATAGAAGGAGTGTCACTGATAACATTGAAAACAACTTTGGTTATGATCATTATCCGCGTTCTAAAAATTCATTTTTGTAATTTGTGACGTCATAACTCTAAAATTATTTGCCTTCGGTTTTATAATTTAATTTTTTATTTAATTATAATTATTGATAGTCAGTTTAGTTTATTGTAATATTTTTTTTGTGTTTTATCTTATTTTAGCTTGAAATATGCTAAAAATAATGTTTATTATATCATGACGGGCGAGTTGAAAAAAATGACGTCAGAGTGAAACGTAAACAATAACCAATGGCAGGGCTTGTTTTCTTGACGTTTGTGAGCGGGCTTTGAATAGTTACTAAAGCGTGGCCAACCTTCTCCAGCTTAAATGAAAAAAAAAGAGTGTTGTTTTGTTGGTCCCCTGGTCTAATGAACACAACCCCTCGGCGAAAGTTGGCTTCAGTCCCTTATCAGTAATTGCTTGTTGTTTTGATTCTATGCTCCTTCTATATGTAGTATTATTCTAAGTTTATAAATAAGAGATAAACATTAAATGACAACAAAACAGGAAATATATCGATTATATTATTTCAAATATATCGATGGCATGGTTTAAGAAAATTTAAAAATGTAGTATATAAAAAGTTCTTTTTATCTTGCAATTATTATGGATTTAACCACATAAGTCCCAACACATTAAGCAGCACATAAGTCGGTCAAATAGTTTGATTCCAGTGGTGCTACAATTTTTTTAAGCAATAATAAATTTGCGCAATCTGTTGAAATTAAGATTTTCGGCAAACCATCGAAATTTCTTTAAAATCGGTTTTGTACTTATAAAATTACAAGGGCACTAAAAGACAATGGGCACTAAATGTTGAAATTCTTATGAGACAAAGAGTGGGTTAATCCAAATCCCAGTCACCATCCAAATTCTATTCAATTTGGTCAATTAATTTTTGAGATATCGTGGTTTGCAAAAATGTTGATGGACAAACAGATGTTTTTTTTTTGCTTCCGTTACCTTTGGAAAGCTCGAAAGCATTAAAAAATATTAATACCACAAAATCACTTTTGGTGAAGTAAACGATCCTTTGAACTAACTTTTAAATTAAGCAGCAAAGTTATAAATATCCAAACGAACTGATGGCAGGGCTCGGTCATAGGGATCACGAGAATCTTTTTCGATCCCTTAAATATCCAGAGGATTACGAACGTAGTTGGTTGCTTAGGTTAGTCTTGCGAACGCACCGGTGAGCTCTCGTCGTCCTGGTTAGTGTTTCCAAACACACCCTTAGAAATTTACTTCCTTGGGAGGACGGATTAGGTCTGAAAACCAAACCCCTCCCTAGATGGAAGTTTGTGTATATGAGTTGTTTTTATTGTTTAATAGTTTTATTATGAAGTGTGCGGTTTTTGTCTGGTATATTTTTACGAGAGGCTTGCATAAGGTATCTTAAGTCTAAAAGCTCTTGTGATTACAATCTTCCGCATCATAACTAAATATTTTGACTTTCTCCCTCAAAATACATACAAGCGGTTCTCTAGGATCCAACTAAAGGCTCTACGGCTTCTTAATTATTCTGGGTCCTTATATGTCCTCTGTACATACGGCTTATGAAACTTTTTTCTGTACATATCAATTAATCCTTAAACTTCATATTAGGGGACTTCAATTCGCAATTAACACATTTTCCATATTTAGTTATGCTAAAATTACAAAACGATTTTGCTTTCAAGCTTACCGAAGGCAGCGAAAGCATTGTGATTATTCCGAATAATAACATTATTTTATTTATCTGATTTAAATAATATTTAAATGAATATTTAAATTTCAATATTTAAATAATTATATTATAATCCCTGGACAGAAAAACGATCCTGACAACAAGGAACATTTTGTTCTCGGTTCTGTTTGTACGTCTCTCGGTGTCCGTCAAAATCTGCTCATCTGATTTTGATGAAAACTTGAATAATAAGTTATAATTAGCTCTTTTTTGGTCCCATATTAATTTCATAATAGTTAATACGTAACGCCAATCAGTTTCGAACTAATGACCATCTAAAGTAGTTTGATGACAATAAATTAATATATTTTCCTCAATGGGTATTATAAAGAACGACCTGGAAATAGATGAAGAGACAATTTGGAGGCACAGAAAGGCACAACATAAATGAAAATGGCCCAGGACAAACAATAGGGGAATTCCTTACTGGAATCCTATGTTTAGAAATGGACCTAGCTCTAATGCACAGATAACAATACATCTTGCTAATCCTAAACATTTAAAGTCATATTGTTTTGTAGTTTAAGAAAGGAGCTTAGAATATAATTAATTCTATTTATTTCATTATGAAAATAATATGATTAATAAATAATCTTCGCCCATCTTCGCCCACACGCGATCAAACATTTTGCACAAACATGATGTTTGCGCAAACCTAATGTCGGGCAAATTTAAGCCATACACGTCAAACATAATGTTTGCGCAAACATTAAAAAGTCCCATTCACGGTCAAAATGTTTATGCAAACATTTTGACCCTGTATGGGGCCTTTAGGAAAATATGAGAAGAAAAATTATTATTAATATTCAAAATTGATTATTTTGTGTTAATTATTGTGTGTATGTGTTAATAAAGGAAGTTTGTACGCATGCGGAAGAGAAAGCAATTGGCGTGAACAATATGAGGCAAATATTATAGGATTATGAGGGCTAATTATGACCTACCATATAGATTTAATTAAAATGAATATTTTATTGTCCATTTTACTTATCATTCGTAGTAGAGATATATTATAGTACATACTTGAATAATATTGTAGATGTTTTGAATGAACAGATCACAAATAGATTTTCCGGTTATACTAGTGACAGTGACAGTGAAGTGTGGAATGATTGTATGAGGAGATTGTGACGTGATTGCTGAGTATGGTTATTGTGGTCTAATGTTAAAGAAAAGGCTTGATTTTCCACTGTCTCCTGTATATATCTCAATATCCTTGCATTGAACCTCTCTGCACCCATGTGCACAATCATCAATCTGTTAAACAGTGCTTGGTAAAGCAATTCTCCAGTTTAATATATGACAGCATTGCTAGTTTTATTACCCTGTTTCACCTATAGCTTATAGTTCTATCTATAAGCCACCCATTGTTAGCTTTCATATCATCATGTGTACAAATATTTTTAGTTTTTTTCGTAATCCAAACATTTCTTTTTTAAGAACATATCTCCTTTAAAAAAGAAGTTCAATTAACAAAGCCGTAGTTTTAGTTAAAATGGTCATCTTTAGATATGCTTGTTAGTTTCTCATGTATACGAAGTATAAAATTTAAATTGAAAATCCATTAAAATTTTAATGGATTTACACGTTTTTAGTGGTTTTAAACCACTAAACTATGGATGTATCTAAAGTCTTTAGTCTGTGAAGACGCATAGAGCTAACTACTCGGCTGATTTATATGAAATTTGGTATGCATGTACAGAAAAATCATACCCACAGAGGGAAATCACGTTATAATTTTTAGCTTCAATTTGGGACGCTAACCTAAAAAAAAACTCGAAAATAATCAGATAAAGTTATTATTAGAAAACCGTTTCAACGATTTTGATTTAAAAATTTTAAAATGTAGTCCATTTGAATACGAATCTAAAATCTCTGGAAAAATCTAGTTTTCAAGAAACTGATAAAAATAAAAAATAAATTTAAAAAAGTAAGGCGTACATGATGGTTTCTGTAGGATAAAGTTAACATTATTAAGTGTAACATTGTTGCATATTCTTTTTCTATGCTTCAAGACCTTTAAATTGATGTATAACATGTGTCCACCATCATGGAAATATTAAGTGAAAAAACTCCAAAAAGTGCATAGTAGTCGAAAATGCCGAGATGCACCTGTGTGTCGAATTTCATGAGCCTACAGTAGTTTATGAATTGAAACATGCCAAAGGACAGACGCCAACTGACATTTATAAGGTATCTTTTCGTACTTTATACTGAAAACTAAAATGACTGCTGAAAATAAAATGGAAAAAATCACCGGATGAACGTTTCTTTAGTTAGTTTTTTTTTTTAAATTATTAAATTAGACAGCGTTTGATTAAAATGCAGTATTTTAAAGTATACGAGAAAGTTTAGATCGAGTTTTTCGTGCTCATTTGTTTTCTTAAGGTGGAAATTAATTCAATTTACCCACGCCACCCACTAATTATAGATATATCAGATCATTGACGCAACTTGTCAATGCTGAACTGAATCTTATTCAGAACGTTTTAGCCATGTTAGGTCTTAGCTTGTTATTTTTTCATACATTGTTCAGTATATGGACCAACGGACAGACCAGGGGTATCCTTCGCATCGAAAAATTTTACTTTAATAATACTTAGTTATTATTCCACTCACAATAAAGGTATTGATTTTACTTAATTATTACGTTCCTTTCCACAGTAATTAAGTATTGTGAAAAAACAAATATTAAAATTATATTTAACCAATTTAGTTTAAATTTATTTGAAAATATTTTTAATGTTGCTATTATATACCAATGTGTAGTTCCTTGCATAGTGATTACGATCTAAGTAGAAAGTTGGATGAAGGTACAACGCGTGAGGTCCGTACCTGCTACACACCTGGTACCTCAACCTGCAAGTACCTCCAAGTCCGGGACTTTGTCCAACAAAGCCTGACCCGTCTGACCCCCCGGGGGGGTACTTGCTATAACACAGTTACGTAAAAAAATACCTTACGTACTCGAGGTTAAATACTAATAATGCGTTTCACTTACTAACGTAAACTTCCTATACAGGTCGTCAACGGGCAAATATATATTTTTAACTTATGTATACATATATTCAAGAGTGCAACCCGGCGTGTACACACCAGTTTAAATTGATGTTTTTACCCTTTAAGGGGACTATTGTGTGAGCGTCTTAGAATGATGCTTTGTATCCCTTCATTCAGATACTTTTTTTATGTATGTATCTTAACCTGTCTACTATTTTTAGTGGTGACTTTTAACTAATGTTTCTTTTTTTCGTGTATTAATTAGCCAAAAAAAATTAAATTTAATTAGAATGTATTAGCAGCAACATAAGAGAACAAATGAATAATTTATGTAAATAACGATCTAGTAATTATATTATTTATCGTTTATATATTATAATTTTAGTATAAATGATAAATTAGTGTTTTTTACTTTTCCTACCAATAGGTGAAAATAATTGTTATGATAAGTTAAATTTAAATAAAACTGACTACAATAATCAGGCAGGCCAGAGAGTTTTGACCAAACAATTCGGCCTGCATGTGCCTAAGCATGTGTATGATCCGATCGGCCAGTATTAGTCGGGATTATCAGGAGACAAAAACCTCGCACATTTGCAGCAGGCATGTGCAATGTGAAAGCCTGCCGGATCGTGTATGGGTGTGAAGTGTGTAGTCGTTGAATCGAATGAATATTTAATTTGATGTCCCAGAATGTACAATAGTACACCCACTGTACTTTTAATTTTCATTGTGATAACTAAAAGCAATGTATATTTTTATTAGGACTCTAACATAATAACAATTGTATAAGAATTAATAAACGTTGTTATATTTCCCATATAATATGTACTTCAATAAATCATAATGTCGCACGAAACAAGTAGACTCTGCGTCGGTTTAAGCGAAATAGACAAAGATATTATGAAGTTATTATGTTTAACACTATGTTATTGCTCATGAGTTAAAACCAGTTACATGATTTCATTGTTTCAAGTGATTAGGCAACGGAAATAATACCAATTACACCTGTTTTTACTAGCTTCTTTTTAACAACTGCCCGACTACCATTCAAATAAAAAACAAACATCCTTATTTACAAGAAATATTAACACCAATTATCTATATGCACTTTTAAATAACTACCATTATGCACCCGTGTGCAAAGTGGTTTTTTTAAATATATAAAGAATATATATA
>KZ651128.1:703851-723619 GCA_001010745.2 Gerris buenoi
TATATAAACAAATAATTATTTGAGGTCATTTAGATGTGTATAAGTGTTAACAAAAAGAAAAGTGATTTAAGACTGTTAAATAATAAAAGACGTTAAATAATACTAATTTAATTTTCTCTTTTGAGAAGTTCTGCGGATAATCGATGTATTGGAAAGGTGGTGACATATGATTTGTTAACCACTTTAATTTTACCCTTTGCAGGCGTTATAGAATCGTACTAAATAGCCCTTATAAACAATTTGTTTTTCTTTCTCTATTTAGTCTACTAGGGATAAATAACTAAAAGAACAAAAATTGTTGAAATTAATTGTTTTTCTAAATGAATTATTATTCATTTAAGGTCTGAAGATGCCCAGGTATGAGCGAAATATATTCAAAAGAAAAAGAATAATTATTTAATTATTTAAATTATTCATCCCTAATAGACTGAATAGAGAAAAGAATAAATGTTATTAAATAATAAGAGATTAACTAAAAAAAATAAGTTTTTATTATAATCCTTCAATTCATGTATTTTTGTCGCGTTTGCGCGCAACGATTTTGTAAACGTGAACTTCAAATTTAAAATTGTAATTTTAGGTCGGGAAGAAATCTAACATGAGACAAACATTTTTTTCCAAATACAATTTTTTAATAAAACCGACAGCGAACCCACTCGACCAGGCTTTATTTGGAATTTGGGGAGAAATTAAATAAATTAGACAGTAATGGATTTTAAAAGCCTACAAATTCATTAAAGTATATGCGATAGGACGTTAGGAAGCTATGTGCCCTAATTGGCATTGTATTTTCATTTCATATTGCTTGATTTGCTAAAATATTTTGAAATTTTGTAGAGTCAATGTGACAAGTTTCAGTTCGATATACTTCAAGAGGGTTAATTAGCCCCATAAAGATATTGACTAGGCACCGACAAGTAAACAAATGTGAAGTTAATATCAAGAATTTAAAAAATAAGCATGCTGTTACGAAACAAATGTAAGCATAATGTCGATATCTCTTGAGTAAAAAAGCAGGGCAATATTCAATATTTTTTAATATTGGTGAAATAGGTAGTCCCGAAGTAATTTAGCCGTATCCGTACATTTTGTCCGAAATCTATCCGAATCCTGATATTAAAAATTCCATGAATCGATATCTCACTATTCTAATCCTCTTGTACAATCCTCTTAGATGTTTGAAGAGTCAATGGAAATTAAATTGTATACTAACTATTTAATCCAAAATAGGAATATTTTTTTTGAATAAAATATTTTGTCTCAAATCTAAATCAATTTGCGACAAATGTATATTAAACACAATCCGATATTATAAAGCCACTGTTATACATAACAAAGTAAAAAAAAATCTAAAATATTCTACTATGAGAAGATCGAATAAAAGAGAAAGCAATTTTCATTTGATTTATTTTTATAATCTCGTCTAGCCGATAATCTGGGCCCGGATTTTTGCCGATGACACTAAAACTGTTAAAAACTATACCGGCCCGATTATCGGCTAGGCCCGGATTTTTGCCGATGGAACTATAAAACAATACCGGCCCGATTGCCGGATCGGCCCGGATTTTTGCCGATGGAATTAAATTAGGAAGCCTAAATTAAATCGGCCAAATTGCCGGCGTGGCCCGAATTTTGCTGATAAAAATAAAACTAATAAAAACTATACCGGCCCGATTACCGGCTGGGCCCACATTTTTGCCGATGAAACTAAAATAACTATTAACAACTATACCGGCCCGATTACCGGCTGGGCCCGGATTTTTGCCGAAGGAATTGGATTCATTGAATTTATTAGGATTTCTAAACTAAATCAGTCCAATAGACTTCTGGGCCCGGAATTTTTAGGCGATGGAATTAAATGCCTTGAATTGAATTAGGATATGTTAACTAGACTGCCCCGATTGAAAGCTAGGCCCGGATTTTTGGCTATAGAATTAGGAGCAATGAATTGAATTAGGATTAGGAGTGCAATGAATCGTCCTGATTGCTGATGTGCCCAGATTTTGTCGATTGAAATAAATGCATCAAAATTAATTGAGATGCATTCAATATTTGGCCCGATTGACGGTTCAGCCTGGGTTGTAAAATGAAGCCCGAGTCAATTTGGGCTTAAATTGAATTGAATTAAGATATGCATACTAGACTTTGCCTAAATAGGAAAAAAGATAGGATAAGGGATTGTGAATTTCATTAGCAAATTATTGTTTTCGACCAGGGTTGTGTGTGGAATATTTTCCCTTTGTTTTTAAAATTTGTTTGATTTTTAAATAATTTAAAGTATCAATTTAGCAAAATTTAATGAGCGCAGACTTAAAATTAATCTGGGGCGATCTGTGAGTTTTTTTCGATCAGCCAAATTTCGTAAAAATCTGATGAGTACTTTTGAAACTATAGGTGTAAATAAATGTATGTGTGCACACACGTGGAAGAGCGACAAATGCGGATGCAGAAGGCTGGAACTTACTAGCAATTAACAATGGGCTAATTATGCTATGATTATCTGCCATTTAAATTTCATTAAAATCGAACGAGTAGTTTTTAAGATAATATATGTTCGCAAAAAATGAGCGAGAGACAGACTGACAGAGAGACCCGGGACCAAAAAATTCTCTGATTACTGGAACGGATTTCTATCTTGGAATTATTGAAATCGGAGACTGACATATTTGTTCTTTAGAACGATCGCATAGTATCACATTTTGACAGATAATAAACTGGGGAAAATTAAATAAATTTGATAACAATAGGTTATAAAATCGTTTATGTATACGAAATAGTACGCGAGGAAGCTAAGTACCAAACTAATTGACATACTATTTTCTTAGGTGACATTGTTTTGTACGAGTATTGATTACTACAAGTAATCTAAAACCCAATACATTGAGGTATGAGTTTTTTTTTAAGTTTTACAGCCTCTACGTAATTTTATAGGTGTTATCTCATAGGATTTGAATATTATTAAATATTAGGTTAGATATTGAAATTAGAGTGTTGAAAGGGGGAGAAATTGCAATTTATTATAAATTATGGGGTATACTAAACCCGCATATATAGTCGCTCAAGGTTAGGTTTGCCCCCCCCCCAAAAAAAATTTTTTCCTAGGTACGCTACTGCTCACTATGATACATAACAACACCTTCATATAGATTATATGCATACATTTATAACTATATATATTTCAACCTTGATTGATATGCATCACTGATATCTACTAGGCTTTCCTTTAACTGCTCTAAACATCTGCAGAGTGTTGAGTATAGGGATGTATTTTATTATAAACACTCAATATTTTACGTAGATTATTGGTTTGTCCCCATTAGTATCTAGTTCGTTGAGGTGTGGGTCGGTAAGGGTAAAAGAATTTTTAAAAAACATTAATCTTAATCGGCTATATTTCGCCTCCACCGAGGCATATTCGTGCAGGTAAAACTCAATATTTTAGCTGTTTTGCCTCCGCATAATTTTAACCCCTTAAAATTGTACCCTGCTCATTAATTAATGAATGTTTAGGTAAATATATATTTATAGGTATAGTAGTAGTATTTTCTCGACTATGTAATTGTTATATTTAGTAAACAGTTCTCTCGTTTACATAACAAGTGGTTAAAATATGTTTGAATGAGTAGTAACTAATAAAACTGAGGGTTTCACGATCGCTTCAAATTATTCTCATGACAAAAGAAACCATTACAAAAACCTCAAGAGTTTGGAACCATAAATCACGCGACAGCTCATCTCTAATGAACCTTTCATCACGTTGTTAAATTACTCGTGTGCTGTTTAATAATGATAAAATGATACCACATTGTAACCTATTAATAATTATACACGTCATAATGAACTGCCTCGTAACTCCGTGTTAATTAATTAACACGAATAAGAAATTAATTAACAATGCCTGTTAACGTAGTTGTTTAGCTCCAGCCTAATTGTTTAATCTTTGTATTTTTTTTTTTCACACGCACTTAGGTTGATTCTTTCAATTAAAAGTTTTATGAGAGTAGACCTAATAAGAATAATCAGTAATCAGTTTGTTTTCAAAACCGTTAAACACACAGGTTTGTTATAACACATATTTTCATTTTAGACTATGAAAAAATTGCACGGACCCGGATTAGTAATAAAAAAATCAGTTATTCTATAGCAAATCCTTCTGAGGCCTTTGATCTTGAAATGGCTTCACTAATCTTGGCTTTTGCTCAGACCAAGGATCACTGGCAATATAAAAAACAGAAACGTTGACAACAGAAAAGCTGCCCTATTTGCCCTACCACCTGGCGTAGCCCAGTGGTTAGCACTCTCCCACAGCTCTATGGCCTGAAACTTAGGTCTAAACATCGTCATCTAGTGGGTTCAATTCCTAGAGAGGAGAAATATTTTTCACACTGAAGACTACATCAGGAAATTAAGGTACATTTAATTGTAAAGAGAATAAATTAAAAATATTGAGTGAAATAAAAGTGGCAAAATGATTTACTGGGTTTATTGACATTGGTCATCAATAACAAGATGATCAACCTTAGATCATCCAATATGTAAAAATAACAAAAGCTGAAAATGATCCCGATGAAGATACATTCCATACTGTATATTTCGTTTGTTGAAGGTACATACTATTTATGTTTGAGTATAAACTCGCAAATTGGAAAAATTGATCAACTGTTCTTCAGGAAAAACAGAACGGGCTAGGTGCTAACATTTGATAAAGATTGAAGCAGAAAGAGATAGGACAATGGCACGAACATGAAATTATTGCAGAATGGGGTTCATCTTTAAAATTAGGGCATTTTATACACCTTGTGCTAGCCACAGCTTAAACCTGTCATTCTATTGAATGCACTCGAAAGGCCATGTTATATTTTGGAATACTGTGTAGAATATATTGTTTTAGACTCCCCAAACGGTTGGAATATTTTGAAAAAATTACCATAAACTTCCAAACCTTATATAAAAAGAAACTTTTATTACGCCACATTCCTCGGCCAAGGCTCTTTATTCAATAACGATGGTCCTGGGCATCTCTCCACTATAAATAACTAAATTTAAAAATTTCAATCTTTAGTCAAATGACTAAATTTACTTAGTGAAAAGATCTTTTATTTTTATAATCAATTTGTTAATTTAACTCTTGAGTACGACAACGACAACATAATTAACCATAAGCTGACAGTATGTGATATATTTTCATCTGAGCATATTCTCATAACTATGTTAAACATTTGTTTTATCTTGCTTAGAGATCTCTCAACAAAAAAAACTCAATTGTTTCGCCTCTTAATAATAAGTAAAGAAAAAAATGATAATAATGGAGACAATAATGGACCGAATGAAACGTATACATTTGTAATACACATTTTAGACTATGAAATGTCTAATGTAACCTACAAAACAAAACGAGAAGGTTATTTTGCTTAATGTTGTAAAATCCAGCTGAGAGGATGTCTCACGGTGGTTCTTAGCACACAGCGCTGCGCTGCGACCCATCCCACAACTAAAAACTATCCTGGGAAAAACAAATATACTCACGTGCTAAAGCAATCCACCCGCACTCACAAAACAGCTGTTACAATAAACAGCCCAATAAAGCCTGCACTAGCCTAATTCGTAGAACCAATTATGCTAAACACATTGTATTTTTTTTTTTCTTCAGTCGAAACTAATAAATATCGTGGGAATTTAGTTATTGTTTCGATTTTTCTGGCTTGTTCGCTGAGAACATAGATGGAGACATTCAGATTAGGAATCCACGAATAGAAAAAGAAATCCATCAGAATATTAATGTTTGATGAATTTGTACAACATATATCTTTCGAACTTAGTTGACCCTCAAAAATGTTAGGATTAGTAATTGTTCTACTTCGTTTTTATTAGTTCAAGGTTATTTTTTACTCAAAACACACTTTGTTTCGACTTTTACAACTCGGATTAAAAGATAACAGAATTAATGTTTTTATTTTTTATTGCTTTTTTTGAATAAAACTATTTGTTTACAATGTATATTATATCGGATAAGAATCTATGCATGATTTTACAAACTAACAATTTAAAAAAAAAAAATCGGTCAGAGACAACTCAGACAAAATTTCTCATATACGAGTTTATAATTACTTGGCCCAATGTTTTCCATTTTATTAGTTTTGGTTGGTAAATTTAATTATTATTGAACATTTTGTCAAGATATATCATAAAACTGATTCTTCTTGGTGGGGAATCGAACCCGGCCTCTCTCCCTCTGTTTTTTTAGAAGGAACTAGATTTTTCCCAGAGAAACGGCGTATATCGTTAGATTCGTATTAAAATGGACTGGTTTTAGCATTTTATAATCAAAATCGTCGGAACCGTTAATCTCGATTTCGCCACGGGGTATGATTTTTTTAACAAAATCGGCCCAGTGGTTTAAAGCTCCGGGCGTCTACGACAGACTCAGACGGACATTTTAAAAGTACTTTTTTGGACTCAGGGTATCTCAAAACGTGAAAATCCATTAAAACCGAATTTTCGAGTCATCACAATACTTCATCTTTATATGAGAAAGTAAAAAATGAAATAAAAATATTATATCTCAATAAGCCAATCCACCTAATTGACATCTTCCAGATCCTAATTCACATCTTCAAGAAGACAATCAGTCTACCAGAAACCAATTACACAAATCCAATAACTCACCCACTCTTTTCCCTTCGCGAATATTGGATAAAATAATAGATTAGCCGAAAAGGGTACACATGTCACTTTTACCCTTAACCAAGTCCTCATTTTTCAATCTAGCAACGTCCTTTACCTAGGTATTCACCTTGATCGACGACTCACCTGGCACCAATTATGTACAAGAATTCGACAATTTAACAATTTAAAAGCCAACAAGACGTACAATTTGCTGCTTCGTCTTCTAGACTAGATCGTAGATCAAAAATTACAGCGTTATAAATGTCTACTACTCAGTTTTAAAACCGGCTTAGAGGTTTAGTGTGCCACACTAAAGCCTTCTAAATCCCGTCGACTCCAAATTCTTCAATCAAAGATCCTCTGAAAAAAAATCCTCTGAAAAAAACCGATGATCTTTTTTATGAATCCGTGAGGTTAGATTCATAAAAGGAGGGTGACCTCCACAATTATGAGTCCTTATTCAATCACCCCATCCTTTTTGCAGAACTCCTTTTTCCCAGAGATCTACTAAATATATTTTTTTTAATTTATATAAATATATTTATTTTTCTCTTTCAATTCGTTTGCTGGTTTATATTCTGAACCAATAACGTCATAAGGTTTAATCAATTAATTATTACCTTATTTAATTCACTGTCCGAATAACCATGTATCTGTATCACTTAAAACATAGATAATTTATCTAGTCGTGTTTTCAATAAGAAGAAAAAATAAAATATACTTATCAATTTTGATGCATTAGAGCCATTTACTTTAAGAATAAGATACAGGACATGTTAATAGAATCATCGAACTTAAAACAAGTAAAACTTTAATTATCAATTGTTAATTTTTAATATTTATTCGATTTCTCTCTCGAGTGAGAGAAATTTTGCCTTTTTGGAACTCCGCATCTTGATGAAGACCGTTTTGATTCAAAACAAAGATAAGAATAAATTATACAAAGATAAGAGTAAAAACTCTAAAAAGGGTATTTTATATTTCGTATGTGTCCAGTTTATTTGTTGACGCAACTCTAATTTGATATTCAGGTTCAATATTTCGACAACATTTCAACTCAAAGTTCTCTACATCTGCTTTCTTTACATGTTCAAGGTAGAGCTTTTTTGTTCTGTCGAATGTGTGACGTGGGAGGAATCTGATTTTAGCCTCATTTTTTCTAAGCTACTTTTTTGACAGATGTAAAAGAAAAAGGAATAATTATAAATGGTTATTTTTAGTGAAACAGAAATATTTTAGGTTTCGTAGGGTAAACGTTGTGTATTTTGTTCTGTCCATGGGAAATTATACGTTCTCTATATGGTTTAGTTACTTTGTTTTGAAATTATTTCGATAGAAGAGGTTACACATGGGTTCTCTTCTCATTGTGTGGTCTCTGTATTTCTGCTCTTGAAAGACAAAATAGATTCGAATCTATCATTTCATACTCGTTATTTCGTTCTAATAACGAGTTATGTTCTCTTAATTAATAAACCAACTAAATTACACTCACATTAAACATCATACAAAAATCAATTAAAAAGACAACTATGGTTCTTTGGTATTTTGTTAAAATACAATTCTTTTTCAACTTTTGATTGAAACAAACGCATTGTTTGAGAAAAAAATTTAAGAAGCTTAGTAAAAACGCTTACAACATGCATCACACGGAAACGCACAACTGCATAAAAATATAGTTTTATAATGGCTAGAAAAAAATAGTATTTATGCATTTTATAAAGTAAGAATAAGGCTGATTGGAAAATGTAAAATTACCAGAAAATTAAGGGTTTATGGTTGCTCATAATATAGTAATTATCAGACAGATACCTTCATTTTCCCCCCTTTTATTTTGAGTTCTGGGACTTTTTATAACTTGCAAAAGATAGAAATGTATAATTTGTCCTTGCTGTCTCTCACTAATATTTTTCATTTCACAACGTGCGGTGCTTAATTTGATTAATGTAGATTTAATTAGAAGTTGTAAAACTAATATTATGTTTTAATAATGATATTTGTTTCATCAGCTAAATATTAAGCCAAAAAATAGGTAATTAAATTTGAGTTATAAAGGTTAATTGATTAGAAAAAAGCAAAAGAGCTGAAAGCTATTAAAACTAATTGTTTAACCATCATTTAAATAATCCAACAATATACATATATTTGACATTCAAACTCATATTTTCCCTTCTATTTTTGGCAATCTTTGTACAAAAATGTTTGTTTACTTTTTAATAATAATTATTACGACTGGCCCTCAGGGGCAGTCGTTCGCGGCTGTACGGGCTTTGGCGTGCCCGGGGTTACCCGAGCAAGTGCGTCTGTCCTGACCTTGGTGCTCTGCGCATCAACGGGAAGTAAGCTTATGGACCAGTGCCTTGTGCATGGTCGCTGAACAGGAGGCGTGCGAACCCTTACGGAACAGCCTTTTATCAGGTTGTACAGGGTTGGCGACCCTGGGGGTCTCCGAGCAAGTGGTCCTGTCCTTCCTGCGCGCCTTGTGTGTCCCAGGAAATCAGGATTGCGGCCCAGGGGTACATTAAGTGCTCGCACTGGTGTAAGGGGTAATAGGCTGCCCCGGGCCCTTAGCTAATGGACCTATTCTCACCTGGTTTCTAACCAGGCAAGTAAGCCCTTAGCCCATTTGTAACGATTTTGGTCGCTGAATGAGAAGGTCTGTGAGCCTCAAAGGATGTGGTTTGTAGATCACGAAGGAAGTGGTCTGCAGGCTACACGGGCTTGGCAACCCCGAGGTCTCCTTAGCTGAAGTAAAATCCCCCAGCGTCTGNAAATTTTTTTTTTTTTTTTTTTTTTTTTTTTTTTTTTTTTTTTTTTTTTTTTTTTTTTTAGCAAATTTTCATTGTTTCGTTAAATTTTAAATGTTACGCAAATTAGAGAGTGATTTTTACTTAAACTCTAGGGAGAGTAGTAAGGTATGAAACACGTCCACAAGAGCCCCATAAAATACATTTTTATGGGCTTCTGCAAATTACAACGGGAAAAATGCTACTTAAGGCAATTGTTACTTAAAGTACTATAACCTGTTTGAATAGAGTATATTAAGCTTAATATATTAGCTAAATATTTGTTCAATATCCACAATTTGTTCAATCTATATTGGGAACCTGATCCAAAAAACTTTCTGATCCAAACCTTCTCATACACGAGTATATAATTAAACTTGACCAGTGTTTCCCATCGTTTCATGGATTACATTTTTTTAAATAAATTATTAATTAACATTTTATCAATAATTACCATATAAATAACAAATCCTCAGTGAGGAATCGAACCTGACCTATTTATTTTTATTATTAATAAAAAATATATTTCATAACTAGATTTTTTCCCCGGGAATACGATAAATATGGTTATTTTTGTTTAATCTAATGACTACGTTTTAGAATTTTTTTAATTTAAAATTGTCGGAACCGGGAAAGTACTCCCAAATTTAGATATTAAATTTATACATGAATGGCACCACGCGTCTGCATAGCCGTAGTCATATTAGTGCGAATACACTCTGACTTAAAAACCACTATTTGGACTTAAACTCAAAACATACAAATCTATCGAATCTCAAAATCAAATTAAGCGCCATCTCAATAGTTTTAATCAATACATATTATATGCTACTAATATTATGAGAATGTAAAAATGACGAATTCCAGTGAACAGAGACAATATTGTACATGTTACGTTTATTTGCGAAGGGCTGATTGTCCTCTCGTCTATTTATCCCCTAAGTCTTTACTAAAACCAACAATTCATCTGGAACTTACATACAAGACTTTAACGAACGGGCATGAAGTGAAGATAAAAGAATTTTCTCAGACGGTTGGACAATTGATCTAATTTATTACTAAGAGAAAAAAATATGTTTAAAACTTATTTGGGCTTCAAACTTTGAGTATCGACTTAACCATCAAATTCCATAAGATCCAATACCTACAATCCTCAATCCTGTAAAAAGTAAGTAATGCTCCCCTCTACAATAGGCAAATGTATGATACATAACGGCCTAAATGTTTGCTATGTTCTATACTGGTCCTTATTCTATATAAGTCCTTCCACCATCCAAATCCTCTTTCCAGAACCTATCCTTTCCTCGACTCAGCATAGTAAATATTGTAGGAATATTTACCGCATCTGTTTTGTTTTAAATCTTCAGTAGCTAATGAAAATGAAATATTTAGCTCAACTGTTTATGATAAGATACTAGCTGAAGTACCAGCGCAGCCCGGGTTCCTATCTGTCGGAGCATAGTTTTAGCAACTTAGAAACCTTCCCAGGCATGTGTCCAACCATTCCCCCAAGTTTCATTGCAATCGGATGAACGGTTTAGGCAGGCAGGCATAAGAGACAGACAGATAGACAGACAGACAAACGTTCATTTATATACATATATAGATTTGTCAGGTGAAAAGTTGCAAACCGAACAACAAAATTACATTAAATTTAAGTCATTGAATTTGAATTATGTCTTTAACACGTCTAAGAGAAGATTTTAATGTTGCGAAGAAAATATTAAATACAATAAATATTCTTGCTCTGCTCTTTGAAATCTTTCTTATAAAAGGAAAATAGACCGCCAATTATTGTGGCCCTATTAGCCTATTGTTGGTCCGATACAAGTTGCAACACTGCTGTCATTTGTTTCTCGTACACATGCGCACAAACAAACGTTTATTTACACTTATGTCATCAAAAGTAGTCATCTGATTTTTAAGAAATTGTGATAGTTTGTCAAAATAGCCCCTTAGAGATACCCGATTAATTTCAAACGCCTCCGCACATTATAAGAGCTTAGATGACCATTTTAGTCTTGTAACAAACCAAATAATTTTGAGTTTAAAAAAATATTCTGCCAATTAGTGTGTCACATAGCTTTCTCACGTCCTATTTCGTATACTTAAATGATTTTATGTTTTTACAACACATTATTGTCAAATTTATTCATTTTCCCCCCGTTTTTACTTTCTCATATAAAGAGAAAGTATTGTGATGGCGAAAATCCGATTTTAAGATTTTGATGGATTTACACGTTTTGAGGTCCCCTGAGTCCAAAAAAGTGGTTAATAAAAAAACGTCTGTCCGTCGTCTATGCTGTGCAGATGCCTGGAGCCTAAACTACTAGGCCGATTTTGACGAATTTAGGCATATATATTTAGAAAAATCATACATCGAGGATGAGGAAATACCCGAGAAATGAATTTTAGGTTCAAATTTGGGGACGCTACCCCCAAATATTCTGAAAAAAAAAAAAAAAAAAAAAAATGAAAAAAATGTTATCTCGAAAACGGTTCCGACGATTTTGATTAAAAAATTCTAAAATGTAGTCCATTTTAATTCGAATCTAACGATAAATGCCATTTTCCCGGAAAAAAATCTAATTCCTGAGTATTTAAACTAAAAACGCGGACGGAGAGAGCCCGGGTTCGATTCCCCGCCCAGAAGAAGTTATTTTTATGATAAATTTTGATAAAATGTTCAACAATATTTCAATGTACATACGAGAACTAGTAAATGGAAATCACTGACCTAACTAATTATTTAACTCAGTAAGAGAAAGTTTGTCTGAGTTGTCTCGGACCGATTTTTTAAATTTGTGGTTTGTGCAGGTAATCTCATCGTATCTTGGTAAAGACTGGGAAGTAGGATCATGGTATTCAGTATAGCCGCGATTTGCGTAAATATTCAATTACCCGCTTCTCTAAATGGGACAACTTGGCATATAGATCTAGTAAATTTTATTAGATTAATTACATGCATTTTAACTTTTCTTGATTGTAAAAATTTAAAATAAATTTTAAACCCACTTTCTGACTACGTAACATGAATTATGTATTTCCGATGGCAATGCAAGCTATTAATTCGGACCTGCGCCGTGCTCATATAAGATAAAAACAGGAAAATAGTTAAGGGAAGTTTTCGTTTAATTTTTTGAAATAATATTGAATTTTTTATTGGAGCAATTTACATTTTTTATATAATTAATGAGTCTATTTACTTGATGAGCAGTTTTTTTCATTTTGGAGCATTGGTAACCTGAGACTTCATTATAACACAACTGTTCAAAAGATAAGGTACAACTTTGCTAATATTAAGTATCGTGTTCTAAGAAAATAATGTGACAAATAAAAAGCTTACAACAATAGTTAGTTAAAATTACATAAGACCTATGTAATTTCTGGAAAACTTTGTATAATATGTAATGCTAGTTATCAAAGATTTATGTATGAAGCAAGTCAATAAATATAGACATTCCATAAGATCATTTATTACAAATATCATTTCATCAAATGGGCTTTATATTGCATTATATTTAATTTACCATTAGAAAGAAGTTACATTCAACTTTATCGAATAACTAATTTTGTTAACTCTAAAAAATGTTATACTATAGCACAACCAAAAGGGTGTGTAAATAATCAAGAGGTGTTAGTTGAGGAAATATTCGTGAGAGAGCGCGCATCATGTATGAAAGTTATTTTGTTTTGTGGTATTTCCGCTTATATTATACTATTATGTATTGAAATGGAAAGTTTTATTTTTTTTATTCAGAGAAGATCTTGATAAATATCAGTTTTTAAATCTTACGTTAGTAAGTTTTATTCTGTTATTTATTATTGAATTAAGTGAAAGATTGTTGTTTTATTGTGGCCAATAGATTATAATGTATGTTTTTCTTTTCAATTGAATCGTTTATATTCCTAATAAAGATAGTAAATTGGATAATTTCTCGTTTATATTAGAGAGTAAAATATATAAATTACTGATTACAAGCAGGGTAACTGAAAAGACGGAAGAGTAGAAACGGATCTGTAATTTAAATTTTCCATTAACTAGAAACTACCTGATGTGCCTCAGGCACCTAGAATATTAGTATTATGAAGTAAGTTATAATATTATCTCTTCAGTGAGATCTGGAAGCTTGTTTCAACAAATTTGGTGTTTGACAATAATTAAATATTATTAAAATAATATAAATATTCTGACTCCACCGTGCAAAAAAAAATAAGAAAATACAATTAAGATTATATCCTTAACCATTTAAGGAACTAAACAATAAACAATATTATGTGGTGAGAGTCCTCAGTAGATGTCGCAGCAACTAGAGAGAGGACTCTGGTTCTCAATTTAGTGCATATTTATTTATTACATTTAATAATTATTTTAACCCATATACACACATATAGGTCTATGTATATACATAAACATATAAAAATACGTGTGATGTCGCGGGACACCCGGTAGGAAAGAAGTTCCTTACATTTTTCATTAAATATAAATGATAAAATCACACTATTATTACGTATACGTTGCTAACTACTTATACACTACTGATGCGCTGCATAAAGAACTCGCATAGAATTGTGTCCTTATATCAGCCATACGATGTTTTCAATATAACTACCAGGATAATATTTCGGTTAAAACATTAAATATTCTTATTCAACCTGAAAATAGCTTTAAAATTGTGTTACGAAATATGCCATATAATATTAATCTTACTTCTTAACACCCTTATTTTGGCCATATTTTTTGCAAAACCTTTTTCATGGTTAATATATATTTCCTACTCTTCAAGACCTTTAAAACGATGGATGACATGTCGTGCAGACTACAATCATATTATTTAAAATCGTCTCTAATATTGACCGAAATCTTAAATTTAAAGTGACAAAAATACTCAGATGTTGTGAAACAAATTTCATACCAACTCGCTAGTTTCCTTGCATTTGTAGTCAATCACTATTTATTAAAGTTATAAAAGGCTCGCTACACTCGCCTGTTTGCAGCAATATTAATTGAAAAAAATGATTGCAGGCTCGCTGTTTTACAGCCTTTGTACAAAATCTATATTTAATAAGATTATTGCAGGCACGCTACGCTCGCCTGTTGTTGCTACTATGGTAATTAATATTTATTAAATAGAGTTATTGCAGGCTCGCTACGCTCGCCTGTTGTTACAGCATTTGTTGTTAATATTTATTAAAAAGATCATTAAAGGCTCGCTACGCTCACCTGTTTTACATTACAGCCTTTGTACAAAATCTTTATTTAACAAGATTATTGCAGGCTTGCTACGCTGGCCGGTTGTTGCTGCATTGGTAGTTAATATTTATTAAATAAAGTCATTGCAAGCCCGCTACTCTCGCCTGTGGTACTGTATTATTAGTTGATATTTATAAAATAAAATTATTGCAATCAATTTGTTGAATAAACAGGCGAGCTTATCCAGCCTTGTGAATGCAGTCTAGCAGGCGAGCGCAGATAGCTTTCTAGCTTATTCACGCTTTTCCTATTTTTAAAGACCTTTAAAACGATGTATAATATGTCATGCTGATTATAATATTTTTTTTAGTTGTCTACCATATTGGCCGCCATCTTGAAAATGTGGCAGTGTGAAATGTTAATATTTACATAGTACTCTTCTACATTTCAAGACCTTTAAATTGATATATAACATGTTATACGGATTATTTTTTTTTTTTTCGTCATCCAAACATATTGGCCGCTATCTTGAAAATATGAAGTGTATAAAAAGTGTGTAATTCGTTACATATTCTTTTCCTTCTTTTAAAGACCTTTAAAACGATGTATAACACATTATGCTGACTAAATATTTTTATTTTAGTCGTCCGCCATATTGGCCGCCATCTTAGAAATGTTTAGTTTTGAATTTCCAAAAACTATACAGTTATGACAAATTGTTAGAAGCATGTGTGCCAAATTTCGTTAAAATCGATTAATTTTTACGCCAGTTATCGTTGGACAAACAAACACACAAACTTTTCAAATCCCAAGTCTCTGAAATGAAGAACTCACTGCGCTCGTTCAATTATACATGGCGGAGTTAGAAAAGAGACAAAATTAAAAATAACTAACTGTTTGCACCTAGCGGAGTTAAGGCAAAATTAAAAGAAAAATGTTATATGTATCAATAAAGCAAGCATCTTACAATAAATATGTATTGAATACCTATAAGAAAAAAGTTAATCGTGATGAGTTAGTTAAAGAGTATAATTGTTAAAGAATGTTAGATTGAAATAAGTGACTTTTGACATATATAACAAAAATAAACAAAACAAGTCAAGTAACAGGCTTCCTTAATAACACTTTTTCCCGTCTAAACATTTTTGAAGCTTACGTTTACGCGAGCGCTGCGCGTGAACGCTTGGGCGGATAACGTTGTCCAACGAACTCAGCCTGGCCATTGGTAAAATGAACATGTGTACCAAATTTCAATTAACTCGGTGAAATTTTACTCAAGTTATTATCATTGGTAGATTACGTGACGGATTTTGCGTGTCGGTGATTTTGTGACGGTGATTTTGGTCGTTTTTTCGGATTCATTCCCGGGATCCAGAACGTGTCATAAGGAACTTCGTTCCAAAACATATATACATATACACATAAATACGAATACAGCTCGAAGTAAAATTATAATTTTATTGTGAAATTAAAATTTTAACCCTAGAAACATTATTAAATTTGTAAATATGTATTACTTAATTAACGTGAAAAGTGTCGTCTGTGTGAATTAACATTTAATTGAACGAGTGTAGTGAGTTCTTTATTGTAGAGACTTGTAGAACGTTTGTTTGTTTAACGGTAAAAATTGTCTGATTTGAACGAAACTCGGCACACGGGTGTACCTCAGTATTTGTGAAACAATACAGTTTTTGGAAATTTTGCACTAGATACCGGCCAATGTGACGGGCAAGTTAAAACAAGAGTATTTAGTCAGCATATCATGTTTTACATTGTTTTAAAGGTCTTGAAAAGTAGGCAAATTTAGGTAACTATTATTACAAAATATTCAATCTGTGTCGCAATTTTCAAAACAAATACAGCCAAAGTGCGGGTGTTAAAAAATAAATTCATGTCTTCATGCCATGTTAAATATAATTTTAAAATTCTTTTAAGGTAGATTAAGAAAAAGTTTTTCCCTGAAAAATATGAATTGGAAAACAAATATTGCATATACAATAGTGAAATGTAATTTTGTCCGTGAGCGTGAACATCACATATCCTTCTTGCATTGAACTGCTAGAGCTAAAATGGCTGAATAGCTTGGGGCAGCTGGCGTAGGTTAAAAAATATGTATATGAAAAAAATTTTGAACAGCCACAACCATCTATTGAAAAAGGAGTCAATTAAGCATAGTTAGGTTAATTTAGTAATATTTATATTTCAGGAAAATTGGAAGCGTATCACCAAAAGGGAAGTAAAAGATGTTCTAAAATATGGGAATTACCAGCCAAAGTTTTTAGTTGGTTCACTCCATTATCGGTTTCATTGTTTAGTGTCCAGATTATTGAAGTTATTGCCCATTTTAAGTCAATCGATTTTTTTTAAAAATATTACAAAGAGCTAAAAGCAATAGCATTAACTTATTTAAAATCGTGACAAGAAATCTTTACGTACAAATCAAGCTTTCTGTTACTTATTAAAGACAAAAATTGTAGAAATAGTTCTGTTTTAAAAGAATATATTATAGATATAATAATAAAATAGAAACTGAATTAGGATTATACTTAATGTATTTTAAATTTGTAAGTAGTAAATTAAGATAAGAGGAATAATTATTGGTAAACATTAATCCTTATACTTTATGAATAGAAATAAATAGCTTATTTAATAAAGTTCCCATAAATTAACGAAATAAAAGCATATAGATAAGCAACAATAGCAGGTGGTCACGTTTAAGTTATATTTATGAGTTTAAATTATAAACACTACATTAGTTTTAAATTATTTAAGCCAGAAAGACCTTTTTCGTCATTTATATAAATTTAAGATTATACTAATCAGACAGCTCTATCCCTATAATTATAAGTTAATCCTGTTCTTATCATAAATATCACTCTTCTACTGTAATGGTGTCTCGTCTTTTTTTATTTATTTGTTTATATTTAATATTGCTCCCAACCTTGGCGATCTGTTATCGATCTCTGTTATAGTTCTGAAGCAGTTTTTAAGATATGAGGGTTGATGGTTCACAAATATTAAACTGTTTTGTATAATCAGACAGACAAGACCAAACAATTGGGCCAAATTGGGCAAAATTGGTGTTTGACCCTAATATGCGAGTGGATGAATAAACACTTCCCTTTACATAGGTCTCCCCAATTTCTATTAATTTATTTCAAATCTTTTAGACTTTATAACTATATGTATAAGTGTTATTTTTTTACAATTTTGGAAGGGTAATTTTTCTGTTTTCAGGGTTACCTATCCCTATCATAGGGGACAAAATAATATCAAAAATATAGACTTCAATTTGAAATTTTAAAAACTTCGCAACAGTCAAATGCATTATTGAATATATTATGTACGCTATTACAAGGGAAAAGCTTTTGACTGAACTCTATGAATAATCTGGTCGATATATGTATATTGTAAAGATACTAGTGATTATTTTTTATACTAAAATATTCAGGCCATATAATTATTTTTCTCTTTTAAGTAGAAATTATATATGTTTATAGTGCAATGTTCTCTGGTGTATATGCTAAATAAACAAATCATTTGCAGGCTCGATAATGACCGGATAGTTCGTATTGTCGCCACCTGAAATTTTGACGTTGGTGTCCTGGGGGCAAAGTGGATGGTTGCCCCTAGTAGGCGATTGCATGAAAATATGACTTTCCTTTACATGGCACGGATCCCCCAAGTTTCATTAATTTATAAGAAGGAGGGGGGCCTTTTGGACCACCTTCTATATTAAATGCCTGTATATTCAAAATTTCAACTTCTTTAATCGGTAAATCAACTGTAAAAAAGCTTTTCAATTAAAACGTTATAAAACTATTTAAGACAAAACAATTTGTTAATGTGTTTAAAAATCAAGTTTAAGCTCGTAAGCTCGTCAAAGAACTGATTGTATCAATTTAACGCGTATAAAGCTCATTAAGTTTATAAATTGTTGTTTGCTCATTGTTCCGATAACAACCTGCTTGGTTTTGTTTGTCGAACAATGAGGTCGAACAATAGTCGGAGTTTTTATTGACTTGTCACGCCGGACCCATCTTATCAATCTCATTTTTACCTTTAAGATGAATTACGATATTAATCCGACTATTATATTAATATATTATTTAAAAGAAGAAGGGTGTTATGACAGAGGAGAAGATGATGTTTCCCAAGATGACGCAACGGGCTGTCACAGGTTTACGATGACCCGTCTTGACATTGAACTAGAGAGAGAAAGCACTCTCACTTTTTTCCCGAAGTTACGTCATCTATTTCTTACCTCCGTTCCTTGAAAGAAATAGGAGAACGTAAAAAACTTTATCATTTTTTTTTCAAAATGAAGATGGTTTCTTAAGAAGTTGTCAGTGTCCTTGATCCTTTAAAAAAGAGGTCCTGTGGGGATACAGAGTAGGCTTAAGTTTTTACTCGACGTAATTTCTTACATTATAGCGTTTTCGACATGTTGTAACACGTAATTGAGTACTTTGAAAACGCCTCTATAAGGTATTGAGTTCTCTAGAACAGGAACGGAGCAGGAAACACAAACTGGTGGACGAGTGGAACAAGTTATGCTCGAGAAGATTCGACCCAGACCTTGTTCCGACAATGAAATTAGGTCTGTTTTATTCCTTACCACAAAACTTGTTTTTATTTATACCCTTTTATTTTACACTGTTGTATAACCTGTATGTCACACATGTTCTTATTTAGTTCAGTTCTTTTTATTCCAATGTCATTGTCGTTTTTTGCACTTAGTCAAGTGGTCACAAATAATGGCGAAGACAAAATGTCAGGAACGATAGAAAGATTAAAATTAAACCATCGGACCGAACGAGATTTTTTCATCCTTTAGCATGTATATTTAAGATAAAGTATTTCGACGTCATGAAAATTTTATTTTGAAGAATTTACACAATTTTAAGGTCCCCTCAGTCCAATAAAGTAGTTTTATTATTAAAAAAAAAAAAAAAAATATTTTGTTTTTGTAAATTAATGTTTTTATATTTTAATTTAAGTTTTGACATTTATATTGTTTATTTAAAAATATAATAGTTATACGTTATATATTTTACTACATAAAAAAAAAAAAAAAAAAAAAAAAAAAAAAAAAAAAAAAAAAAAAAAAAAAAAAAAAAAAAAA